>JAUZST010004582.1:0-16209 GCA_034779995.1 Parotocinclus haroldoi | reverse complement strand
GGACGGGTCCCCTGTTGAGTCTTGGTTCCTCCCAAGGTTTCTTCCTACCATTTTGGGGAGTTTTTCCTTGCCACTGTAGCCCTGGGCTTGCTCAACTTGGGATTGACCTTTTAGATAACTGTATTACTGTAAAGCTGCTTTGAAACGATGTTACATTGTAAAAAGCGCTATAGAAATAAAATTGAATTGAATTGAATGTTAGGGATCAGTCAGAAATGTTACGGGACGGTTATACAGCATCAGCAGCTTCGTCAATTCCAGCAGCTCCTTATTTCCTTTCTGATTTTCTCCAGCACGTCGTTAAACACCGTCCACGGCCGATCGGAGCTTCATTCATGGATCTGTTAAGCCCGGATCTTAATCTTAAACCTGACCGAGCTGCTCATGATCTACAAACTCCGACTTTTAATTGACAATTGGTAATCTAACTTAAATAATAACAGGTTCCTGTAATTTGGTTCTCACTCTGATTTTCTGGTAGATTAATGGATCTCAAGAACAACTTCTGAATGGAAATAAACTTATAAACTTTTATCAGTGATAAACTAAAGCAGATCAATCGATATATTAGTGTTTATTTTCTGTATAATAAACAGTTCTTATATCTGTTCCTCCACTGTTAGGACCGAAGCCGAGTCTGAAAGACAGAATTTCTTTAAGTTTAATTGCTTCTTACGTACCAGTCACGGAACTGTTATTCTAATATTATTATTAGTTGATGACGTCAGAACTCTTTCTTTTTCCAGTTTCATTGTACAGTAACATAAAATTCCATCCCAAACATATAAACCATATTTTTTCAGACGAATATTTTTTCTTCGGCCCATTAGAAGCAGGATATAGAAAATATCCTATAACACAAATGCTTTAAAATAAACAAATCAATAAATAAGGCAGCACAATGGGACGCTCCACAACGCCCCGATCATCTTGACAACATAATACCAGACAAGCTGCCTCTCAGCAAGATCATGTCTGCCTTTGTTGAGAGACATGACTTCAATAATAAGACCTTGTTTTGCCAAACCCATTATTCAGGAATGCTTTATCTTACAGGAAACACACACACACACACACACACACACACACACACACAGCCCTTCATTCTTCAGAGTGACGCAGGGCCTCGGAAAAGTAAAAGCACCAATCTATTATTACATGGCCTATTATATGTTTTATTACATCATTAGAGCTTTTAAACATTTGTTGTTGTTTTTTTTTTTTTTTTTTTTTTACTATCGCGGAGGTGTACGGAATTTCTGTTGCAACACCTCTGAGTTTCCGAAATGACGTGGGCAGAGTGGCGGGGGATGTACACTAGGCCCCTGGTTTTGGACCGTTTGCTGGAGGCGATTATCTACGCAGATAAGCATATGGCACAAATCCTTCGAATTATTCAGGGGTTTACAATTAGCCAAACAAAGTCCCCGGCAAGCTACAAGATACAAGGTGAGGTATGGCTGGGCATGGAGGTGTAGGGGTTCTCCAAAGTATCCTGCAGCGAGTTGGCCCACCAAGGTTCCAGCTGGTTCCATAAATGGCGATAAATCTGGCAAGCGGGCAGCCCAGAGTGTTGCACTCTGTCCTGCACTTATTGCTGATTTGTTAGTGCCCCTGGTATCACTGCTAGGTGAATGCTTTGAGCGCTGCTCACTTGAAAAGTACTCCATACTCGAACCTGGCCTGTCTCATAACTGGGCAAAATGTCTTGGATGGCATCGTATGATCTCTGACCCAAAAGTATCCCCTGAGAGCCTTTTTATAGAGCAGCACTACAGGGGAGGCACTTTTAATCAAATATCTGCCTGAGACAGAATGCGAAAAAGGTCCTTAAACTTGAATTTCCTTCAAACATACCTACGCCAGGCCTTAATAACACCTCCAAAGCACTGCACAGAGCTAAAATATAAAGCAATTCTGGAGGATTTCAGCGTTAACAAGCTCTTCTGGTTCATACAGGTATGGTTAGATTCCTGCCTGCACAAAGCGCTCGGATTTTCCCTCCATTTAATGCATCAGGTGACAGATCTTAACATAATTCCTTCAGCTCCGAATGCAGAATTATTGAACATAAAGTAATCCCGTATTTATCTGAAAAGAAAAAAATGCAAAGGGGAAAATTATTGATACATCAACAAAATCAGTCAGAAATGTTACGGGACGGTTATACAGCATCAGCAGCTTCGTCTCTTCCAGCAGCTCCTTATTTCCTTTCTGATTTTCTCCAGCACGTCGTTTGCCCGTGTTTAAACTCGCCGTCTTTCGTTAAACGGCCGATTCATTCGTGGATCTGTTAAGTCCGGATCTTAATCTTAAACCCGACCGAGCTGCTCAGGATCTACAAACTCCGACTAGTAACAATTCAGACTCGCACCAGATTCTCATTAAGAGCTTCCGATCGTATTATTTAAATCAGAACAGGATCCCGTAGTTTGGTTCTAACCCCGGGAAAATGTAAGATTTTTGAAACAATAGCAACTTTATTACATTTGTTTCCTCATCCTTTGGCAGTCAATCCTTAAAAATGTCTTGCATTAAGCTTCTGGAATGCATTTCAAGCAGAGATTAGTCATCGATATGAAGAAAAAAAAACCCACAATAACACACAAAACAGCTTTCTTCACCCACAGCACTTCTGTAACCTTGATCCAGCTGATCCAGGTCAACGAGAAGTAACATCAAATTCAATTAAAAAAAATTTGCTGCGTCTTCATTCCGTCATGAGACCCGATAACGATTAGAAATTCAAGACGCAAAGAACTCAGATCAGATTGAGAGGCCACAGGAACGTCATGCTAAATGCGAATCTCAGGCCTGATCGGTCTGATTTGGATCTGAAACCTGTTTTGGCCAACGATCGCTTAGAAAAGAACAGATCAAGCACGGGTTGTCACGTATCTAAAGGTATTCGCACGCTTAATTTCAAATCTGCACGTTGAAAAAAAAAAACAAAAAAAAAAACGCTGAAATTTGTCGTGCTGTGCGTCGCGCAAACCTTTTGCTGTTCGTTTCATCGTTCATTCTGTAAACAGTCCGAAGTGTCTTTCAATGTTTATTATTAAAACATCACGGTGACAAATATTTACTGATCGTAGTCACAGCTGTGTTCGTGTGTGTGTGTGTGTGTGTGTGTGTGTGTGTGTTGCCACATCCGTGTTCTTGATCAGAAGGAAGAAATGAAGAGGAATGAAGTTGCCCCATGCCTGAGATGTGCCCTTTATTACCCACAAATCATGCCCTAGAATATGCCCTATGTTCCAGGAATGTCCCACCTTTCTTTAAACTGCCCTCATTCCTCAGAAATGCCCTTCTTCTTTGCAACCCTAGATCCCCATACCCCAGAATCGTGCCCCAGAAATCTACCCTATTTAAGAAAAAGAAAAAGGTTCCGTGTCAGAAACTGCCCCAATAGATGCCCCTGTGCATAAGTTATGGTCCTGTAAACTATCACTATAGCCAGGCTCTAAAATGCCCTCTCATCAAAAGTGCCCCAAGTTCTATGACCTGGAACTGCCCTATGCCCCAGAAATGTCCCTATGCTCCTTAAACTGCCCTTATAGCACATGAATGCCACTGTGTTTCCCCACACATGTCCCTCCTTCCCTTAACTATGGGCGATCAATGACCTATAAACTGCCCCTAATTCACAGAAACTGCCCTTGTGCTCTATTACGTTCTCTTTTGCCCCTGAAATGTTGGATGGCATGCCACAGAAATCCCCCCCTTCTTACCAGATGCACCTGAAATGTTCCTGTACTTTACAAACTAGCTCCATGAATGCCCCATGCTGCCTGCTCCTACAGATAAGGTTCATCCACTTTTATCTAAAGTGCCCCATGAGCCAGGTTCTGCCCCATGCCACTATGCCAGAGGAAACATTCCTTAGAGTCCCTGATCCATGAAGGTGTGTTGATGAGCTTCCTGAAAACCATCATTCAGACGAGGATGGAACTACAGCAGGACGTTCAGCTGCACCTTATCATCAAACGATCGCTCGAACCCGAGCCTATCAGCAGGCACAGAGTGAAAGAACTGTAGGGATCTTCAAATATCACTCATGTGGAAAATTCTAATGTATCCTCCAGGGTTAAACCTCTGGAGGCTCATGTACAGTATCACACACACACACACATGCACGCACGCACACACACACACACACACACACACAAACACACATACGCACGCACACACAAATAGCAACAGCAACATTATTAATATTAATAATATTAATAATAATAATAATAATCATTATTATTATAATAACAATTTTAAAATACGTTATTATCTTATTACTATTATTATAATTATACATTTTATAAATATTTAGCTATCATTATTATTATTATTATTATTATTGTTATTATTATTAGATAGTATATTACAACAATTCTTTTATTACTATTATTATAATTAATAAAATTATAAATATTTTGTAATTATAAATATTATTATTATTATTATTATTAATTAATAGTATTTTACACAATAATTTTATTACTATTATTATATTTATTAATTTGATAAATATTGTGTTGTTATTCATATTATTATTGTTATATTTGTTATTTTATTATTATTACTATCATTACGAATGAATATATTACTTTAGTACTATTTTATATTATTATTGCTATTTTTACTTTTATCCTTATCATTTTTATTATTACTATTGATGATGAAGAATTTACTGATTCTAATTATTATGACTAGTTTGCATGTTTGCATTATTATTGTTATTTGTTTACAATTATTATCATTATGAATATTATTACAGGATTAATATTTTATAGTCTTACATTATATTGTTATATTTACTGCTATCATTATTATTCTTATTGTTATATTATTATTATTATTTTGTAATTATCATGTTATTATTATTATTATTATTATTATCATTGCTGAAATTTGGCCGATAATTTGGACTATTATTTTCGTATCAATGTCTTATTATTATTATCACTGTTATAATTATTTATTTATTTATTCATCATATATTTATTTATTATTAATCTTTTTTTCCAGCCACGGTTGTCGCTGTCCAGAGTCTGTCCCAGAAGTCACAGGGTACAGTGGGCCTAGGGGGAACGGCAGGGGGGGGACAATCCCCTTCCTGGGCTCCCCTCCCTCTGACATGTCCAATCAGACCTGAGTTCCACAGAGATCTTTAGATCAGTATTTATGACTGATGCATTATGATTGTGCTGTGCTGAATGAATACAGTAGAGGTGAAATGAACTCTCTGAGCTCTGTGTGTGTATGTGTGTGTGTGTGTGTGTGTGTGTGTGTGTGTGTGTGTGTGTGTGTGTGGCCGGTTTGTTCTCGTTTTGTGTTCCATCGCTGTTCTGAGTGTACTCCATTTGGGGATTCATTCTGACGTGTAACAACAGTTGAACCGCTCACTACACAGCCTAACAAATAATCATCCCAATTACCTGTAAATATTCTTACACAAACCGTCCCGGGAGAAGGCGTGTACACGGCAAACAGGCTCTGTTTATTTCATGATTTACATCTGCTCTGCAAACACACAAGAGGAAATCCACGGGTTAGTGGCACCAGTCCATAACCTGTCTCTGTGCAGTTCCGGATACGCTCGGCCAGATCAAATCAGACCATGCGTTATTTTTCACGGCATTATCTGATCAGGGCATTTTTTAAAAAGTGTATATAAAAAGTTGTCCTTGAGAGAATGTTCGAGTAGTTAAACAAAGCAAGAAACCGCCGATTTGACTCCTGACACGCAGAATAAAAGCAGAATAAATGACTGATTTATGGTTGTGCCAGTCTGAGGGTGGCATCGGTGCCTCGTGGTACAGCACAGGAACCACGAGCTGACCTCGAGCACGTTTGGGTTCTTGGATTTGATCATAAGAGTTTGGAAAAAAATCATACGGAATTAATCTTCCATCAGAACAGGTCTGAAATGAAAACGGGTAAACACACGTTCCACACAACGTGAGATTTGCCGCATGGCCTCAGGCACCGTCGTGTCAGCGAACGACCATAAACACTCCCGTAGGAAACCAACACGTTCACTAACACGTCGAATAATGAAGACGTTTACAAGGTGGAATGCATGCGAGCAACAAAAACTGTGTTTTGTTTGCTTAATAGTTTCAGGCGCTGCTGCTGAAGTATGTGTGACAACTTTTGAGGTGATAATTATAGTTTTGCGTAATAAGCTGGTTAAGTGAAATGCAGCGCTCGCTCTGGAGAATGTTCCTCATATAGGTTCTGGAAATTACTCGAATATTTAACATATTTATTTTCAAATCATGAATTACAGAAAGGCATTTGGCCCCATTTGTTTGTGTCTTAATACTTTTGGTCACATGTTGGTTTGTGTCTTAATACTTTTGACCACATGTTGGTTTGTGTCCTAATACTTTTGGTCACATGTTGGTTTGTGTCTTAATACTTTTGGTTCATGTTGGGTTTGTGTCCTAATACTTTTGGACACATGTTGGTTTGTGTCCTAATACTTTTGGACACATGTTGGCTTGTGTCCTAATACTTTTGGTCACATGTTGGTTTGTGTCCTAATACTTTTGACCACATGTTGGTTTGTGTCCTAATACTTTTGGTCACATGTTGGTTGGTGTCTTAATACTTTTGGCCACATGTTGGTTGGTGTCCTAATACTTTTGGCCACATGTTGGTTTGTGTCCTAATACTTTTGGTCACATGTTGGTTGGTGTCTTAATACTTTTGGCCACATGTTGGCTTGTGTCCTAATACTTTTGGCCACATGTTGGCTTGTGTCCTAATACTTTTGGCCACATGTTGGCTTGTGTCCCAATGAAGGCCAGGGCAAAACCTTGAACAATATTTAAGTGGCACATGCCACATGGTGCAAGGAAAGTGCATTAAACATGGCCTTGACCGTGAGGTCACGTGTCATGTTTTAGTTTGTGCTTTATATTGTGTGTGTGTGTGTGTGTGTGCGTGTGTGTGTGTACGCTCTAAGCTCAGGCTCTTTGTAGATCATGTTTTGGGGTGATGGAGGTCAGTAACATGATCACGAGAGGCAGCAAGGCCTCCGACATGGGGTGTGAAAATTAATGTCAAGGGCGTTAGTGTGAAGCGAGGTCCCTCACCTTTAGTCACGGGAATGTACACGCGTACGTACACACACACACACACACACACACACACACACACACACACACATACACACACATACACACACACGCACACACACAAACTTTGAACAATGCTGATCTCTGTGGCCTCATTTCGTCATTTCGGGGGGCCAGGAGTGTCCACGGCTGCCTGAGGCATTTTGGGACTCTCTGGAGAGAGCAGGTGCACACACACACACACACACACACACACACACACACACACACCTGCATTGATGAGGTTACTGTAGTTATTTCTCCCTCTACATGATATCATTAAACGATTTCAGTCCTAAAAAGCCCAAACTGAAACGGGGTGATCTCTCTCCCCTCCCTCAGAATGGTCGTTCATCTGTATCTGATAGGGGCACGTGGGTAAGGGATTACTTTATCCAAACTCTTATCAGGCTCTATAATACAGAGTTATATTCACAAATACCGCTCACAACTTTACTGTACTAAAAAAAAAGCTATGTAACCATGGTAACCAAGTCCAGAAGCTCCGCCTGCTGGTTCGAATGACTTAAAGGAACCAAACCCAACCGAAGTGAGAGACTGTGGCACAGTAACTGCTTTCCAAGTCAGAAGCCAGACCATCAAGGGCTGAGAAAATCCTTCAAAAAAAAAACAAAAAACAAAACAGATTATCTGCGACATCACAGTCTCACCCTGCCAGACCGATAGAGGGATTGTGGGTAAATGATGTATGGCTGGGGCCAATCGAGAGGGCCGGTGCTCTCCTCGCGTTGTGATGGCTCTATCACTAGAGGGGGAACGTGGCGTTCTCCACAAAGCAGCAGACCAATGACCATCAATCATTTGATGTGGAAAAAGTCGAGGATCTGAGGTGTTTTGAAGAGCACGCCTCGTCTCGGCACTCGGTCTGACACTCTTGGGCTCTTAGGATCCAGACCTACCCCTTCTGGCCCCAAACCTGCTCTGTCTTTTGGGCAACAGACCCTTTTGGCCTATCAGGCACCAGGTCATCTTGGTCTGTCAGGTACTAGATTAGAAATAGATTAGAAATAGATACTTTGCTCGCTTCACCACCAGACCCATTTAGTCCCTTGGGTATATGGGCACCAGACCCTCATGGTCTGTCAAAAACACCACACTCTCTTGGTCCCACTTATACCACACCGGTTCATTTTGGTCTAGGGACATCAGCCACTTATGATTGTTTATTTGGGCACCAGACCCTCTCGATCTACTGAAGGCACTTGGCATTCTTGGTTTATCTGGGCACCATATCAACTTGGTCTCTTGGGTACCAGATCATTTTGGCCGCTAAGGTACCAACGACCCCAGACGAGTGAAAACGGTTGTGGGTCGAAGAGGAGAACCCCAGTAGGTGTCCAAGCTAGGCGGTCCTAGAAGAGAGACCCCAGACGAGTGAAAATGGTCGTTGGTCCAAGAGGAGAACCCCGGTGGTCGTCCCGGCTTGGCGGTCCAAGAACAGCGACCAGGAAGGTGACCTGATGCAGTCCAACGCCCAGAGAGAGGGGCTGGGTCGTCCCAGAACGGTGAACCCTAGACCAACGACCCCAGACTTAGTGGGAAGGTCCACCAGTGGGAGCCCACGCTCCTGGAGGGGCGAGCAGGTGGAGCCGGAAAACAGGAGTCCTGTAAGGGAGAAAGCAGAAGACACAAAACAGCTTGGGAGCCGAGAGTCCAAAAAAACACCAAACTAAAGGTCTGTCTGAACTATAAAGCAAAGAAAAGCTTTGGAGTCCGGACTGATGTGGAGCGATCTGCAGAAGTGTGTGTGAGCACAGGTCTTAATCAGCCGTGTCAACCAGCCTTGACCAGCCTTTAGAGCAGAAGTCGGCGGGTGGAAATGTGTTAGAAACACATGGCTGGAAAAATACCGAAAATACCAAATCTTGTGGTGCCGGCGGGTGTGGCGGCAAGAAACGATGCATGGTGTGTGTTCTGCTGCGTATATGTTTAAATCAGATGATCCATATCGTCATTCGTCCGTGAGGAGAGACCGCTGGACCGGCACTGACCTCACACCCAGCGTGAGACCAGTAAGCTGGGTTTACGGCCAGTTCAATTGATGGCACGTGTCCAGAGCTCCAACAGTGATGCTCGTTAGGCCCCGCACCGCTTACCGCTTACCGCTTACCAGATCAATGCCAGAGAGAACTTTAGTTGCTTGAAAGTTACCCTGGTTTTCTTTGCTCTATATTTGACTGTGGCTGGGTGCGAACTCTTCAGAGATGGGCTCGTAACCTTGACGTCCGACCTCGGTACGTTACAGCAGATCAGACGTGGGATTATTTGTGAACCGTCAGGCCCTACATCTCGTCTCTTTTAACGAGCGACTTAACGAGCTTCCGTTCCATTCCGTTCCAGACCGTCCCATATCGTCCGGAGCATCTCTGCTCTTCCATTTAGCACCGATACCATCCCATCCAGCGGCGCTCCCTGTTCCGTCCCGGGGGGTGGCAGGAGGAAGGATCCAATCCCGTCTGCTGTTTAGACCCGAGGGAGAACAGTGAGAAACATGCAGCAGTTTATGCTCTTGTGTTAAATCCCTTCCTGTTTCCTCCCGGTGTTTACCGGATGCCGAGCTGTCTGTCATTTATTTTCATTTGCCTATCTGCGTAATCGACGCCCGTCCCCCCCCACCCAGAAAAAACAAGGGCGCGACGTGGCAGCCTAAACAATCTCGAGAAGTTTTATTAGCGCGGGGTCATGTCGCTGAAGATCGGCACGTCCGCCCGTGTGGTCCGGACCCCGGTCGTTAATAACGCCCTATCAGATGGACCCGAGGAGGAAGCGGATCAGATTATCATCTCGTCATTCATCCTTCTCGTCTTTCCCACAGCAATGCGGAGTTATTTTAAGAGCACTGATAAGCTCCATCCATTCAGGAGCAAGAAAAACATCAACCCGGGGCGTGGCGTTGTGGAAAAGCAGAGGCGTCCAGGAAAAGCATCCTCGCATCCGACATTTATAGCGAGATTCCCACAGACACGACCCGAAACCTCGTCCCCCTCTCTTTATGCAAGCGTTGCGTCGACAGTTTCATCGCAGGAGGGAACGAGGCCGTGCCCGGTGAAGGTCACGACCATTTTTCTTCTGCTGATACCGAAATTTAGATTGGATTATTCTGTAATATCTGTCTGCATTTCCTCTCCGAAGTCGCTAAGCAGGTTTTGATTGCGCCCTTCGGTCGGGGAGTCGAAAGATGGATGGCAACAGAGTTAGTTTCAAGCCCGCAATCCGATTGGCTGAGAAACGTTCTAGAAGAGCCAGTCCTGTTCGAATGGTGAACAGGAAAATCCTCTGATCAAAGCTATTCAGATATTACTCCACCACGTGCAAACATAACCAAGCAACAACTCCGAGTTCCACAAGTAAACAAGCGCTGAAATGAACGATAACAAATTGGGAACGAGCCGAGGTCCATCAGTTCATCATAAATTAGGATTTTTTATTTAAGCTCTAAAGCGATCAGAGTCAAATCAGACGTTTTGGGCTCTTACCGGAGTCACGGCTCGACCAAAGAGCGACGACCCTGAAGATCCGTTTTAGTTCCCGTCACCCAAAACGACTGATCTCCTAGCTGTTTTTGATGTCAGGGATCAGTCAGGAATGTTACGGGACGCTTATACAGCATCAGCAGCTCCTCCTTTTCTTCCCGATCTCCGTCGTTCCCCTGCGCTTGAACTCGCCGTCTGTCGTCAAACACCCGAACCCAAACTCTGACTTTAACAATTCGGACTCGTACAATATTCAGTGTTATTACGTGGAATCCATAATCCCTAACGATGATCTGGAACGCTGACAAACAAATTTGATCTCAAAGCCGACCAATAACCGGCAATAACAGAACAGGACACCTGACCGCCTGACCGGGAGACTGTCCCCGTAGCGATGTGGTGTTGTTATTATTATGGGATTGTAAGCAGCCACCATGGTCTGAATGATAACGCTTGAGCTTAAGTGCGTGTTTATGAAGCTATGAATATATTAACGCCGACCTGAATGAATCTTAACGCGTCTCCGCTGACACTTTACACTCGATTTATTTTTGTAATCACACTTTCCGTGGTTGATTATTTGTCAGCGTGTGGGGGGGGTGTCGTTTCGGTACGGACGGGGGTATCCGTCATTACGGGGTTGTGAACTCGCTCTCTCTCGCTCATTATCATTCCTCAGTGTTAATGCCTTCAGTGCTGAGATTAGATCTGAAACGGACTGGCTGATTGATTGTGTGACTCCTCGACAGATAGGACACACACACACACACACACACACACACACATATACACACACATACAGAGTCGGTTAGCATTTATTACTGCACTGCATCTGTGCTTGTGATTAGACAGTCGATACCAACGACAACATCCGTTATTTCCTAGACACGAAGCATCCGTGACTCTACAGCACCTTATGTGCAAATGTTCAGGCTCTCAGTATAGGTACAATGCTCCCTAATTTTGGGGAGCCTTATATGAATCAAAAGTCACAGGTCCCAAATCAAACGTGGCCAGAAGTATTGGGACACAAACCCAAGAAGCAAACCCAAAAAAACAAACCCAAAAACCCAAGAAACCAAAAGTATAGGGACACAAACCTAAGAAATCAAAGATATTGGGACACAAACCTAAGTAATCAAAGATATTGGGACACAAACCCAACAAGCCAAAAATATTGGGACACAAACCCAAGAAACCAAAAGTAATGGGACATAAACCTACATGATGCCAAAAATATTGGGACACAAACCCAAGAAACCAAAAGTACTGGGACACAAACCCAAGAAACCAAAAGTATTGGGACACAAACAAACATGTTGTCAATAGCTCGGGAACCTCTTTGGTCATTCAGGTATGCAACCAGGAACCTTTTGAGGAACTCTGGAACTTTAGGTGACCACCAGAGGAAACATATTTTTCAAGTTTAATTTCCAGGTCATGTAAACATACACACAGGTTAAACCTTTACAATGTTTCGCATTTAATACATTTACACTACAGGAACCTTTTCAGGAACTTCAAATAAAAGGATTAAAATACCCATAGCATAAGGTATAAGCTCCATCTTGAACTTTTCCCAAAGGCTCCCAAAACCATTTTTGAGCTTTTTTGGTCAGTGGCCGTTCTTCAGACGTTCGCCACATGGCACGTCGTCCACATTTCCCCGTTTGTGGAGCAAGAAAGTTTGAAGCTTCTGTGTTGATAACTTTTGAACCACTAAAGATATTACAAATGTGATCGCACCGATCGATTTCTGAGACGATTCTGGTCTTGTTTGATATCCTACATGATCATACTGGACCTGCATGCCTCCAAGATTAACCGTATGTCATTTTGTGTCCAGGCTAGAAACGGCCTGACAGGGTAACTAGAGCCTCCTTTTAAATGTACAGTTACACATGTGGCTTTTGTATACTGTGTGGAAGACGAAGTGTCAAGAATGTTGTCTTTTTACAGGATGTTTACCAAATAACTGATAAATGTCTTAATATATGGCTCGGCCTGTAACCTTTTTTGGTCCCCCCACACTTTTTCTGGTCTTGGGACCTTTTTATGCAGCCGTCCACAGAACGCCACTTAACCTCTCATCTAGCTTGTCACTGCACCGGCTTTTCCAAACAGTTCTGACCCATTGCTCTGTTCCGTTTTTAGTCCCCATACAAACGCTCTTAAAATGCTCTTTGTAAGAACTTCTACCTAATGGACTTCTTTGTAAGACAGTTCCAGTCTCAGGTCTCTGGAGGACATGTGAGCAGTTTTTCATCTCTCCACCGTGTCGAGTACCGTCTCCTCAGACGTCTGGAACCAACCGCAGAGGCTTCATTCAGCACCTCTTCCATCTCGCTAATCATCAGGCTTCACCTTCACCCTGCACCCGCCCCAAAATCTTATACACATCTGTTCTGGCTTTCCTGGCTCACATTTGGTGATCATCGTCGTATTTGCTCCTAAAAGCCTTTTTTATATTTTGGCAGTTTTGACATTGTTATAGGACACTAAACATTTAGTACATTTTCCACTTTTATTTCTGAAAAGTAAACAATGTAATCAATGAAAGTATTAGGACACAAACCAAACAAATGGCCAAAAGTATTAAGACACAAATCAACATGTGACCAAAAGTATCAGGACACAAACCAAACATGTGGCCAAAAGTATTAGGACCCAAACCAAACATGTGACCAAAAGTATTAAGACACAAACCAACATGTGACTAAAAGTATTAGGACGCAAACCAACATGTGACCAAAAGTATTAAGACACAAACCAACATGTGACCAAAAGTATTAAGACACAAACCAACATGTGACCAAAAGTATTATGATTAACATGATTAACATTCTATATAAAACGTTTAAATGTATTAATTCTATGTAGAGATGGGAGACAGAGCATCGTTCCCTGTCCACACTTTTTTAGAACGTGTTGCAGACCCGAAATGCCGGAATTTAACAAAAAAATTAATTTACAAAAATATATATATCTATCTAGATCTGGTTCATCCTGTACGCATTAAAATAAAAGTCCAAATAAATGGTCGTAACACTATGGCAGGCGGATGAGTGGAGTTTTATATTGGTTTTTGATAAATGATGAAATAGAAACTGGTCCCTTATGGTGGGCTGTTACTTATGGTCCGGACCGTATCTGACCGCGGCGCTGTTCCATTTGACTCCTGCTCTGTTTATTTAATGGTTAATGTGAAGCAGCTCTGGGAATGGAAAGGCTTTCCACTGTATCATTAAGACTCGCTCCTCTTCCACAGCCTCCATCCACCTGGATAAATCACCGCCCTAACTCATCATTACAACCTCATTATTCCTCCGCTCTGCACTGACACGAGGTACAGGGGGTTCCTACCGAATACTGAACTTCTAATTCACATCTAATGCCCAACGTTGGGTGTCAATACAGAGCTACCACAAAGCCAACGAGTGGGATTTTACTGTTTTATACAGTTATTCAGTTCATTTCTATAAGGCCGTTTATATCGGAAAGTAAAAAAACAACAACTAAAGAACAACAATGGGATAGTGGCAATGAAAACACAAACCAACCTGTGGCCAAAAGTATTAGGACACAAACTAACATGTGGCCGAAAGTATTAGGACACAAACCAACATGTGACCAAAAGTATTAGGACACAAACCAACCTGTGGCCAAAAGTATTAGGACACAAACCAACCTGTGGCCAAAAGTATTAGGACACAAACCAACATGTGGCCAAAAGTATTAGGACACAAACCAACCTGTGGCCAAAAGTATTAGGACACAAACCAACATGTGACCAAAAGTATTAGGACACAAAGAACCATGTGGCCAAAAGTATTAAGACGCAAACCAACATGTGACCAAAAGTATTAGGACACAAACCAACATGTGGCCAAAAGTATTAGGACACAAACTAACATGTGACCAAAAGTATTAGGACAGAAACCAATATGTGGCCAAAAGTATTAAGACACAAACCAACATGTGGCCAAAAGTATTAAGACACAAACTAACGTGACCAAAAGTATTAGGACACAAACCCATATTCTTTCTATCTGCCACATTTCAAGCACTATTGTAGTTCCTTCAGGAATACAGATATGATTATGATTATTATTATTATTATTATCATTATCATTATTTGTATGTTTTAGGCTGGATGTGTACAACCTGAAGGAAGACGCTACCGCTTTTGCTGGGAAGCGAGCTCTCATTTCCTTCCTGTCCTGGCTGGATTATTGTGATCAGCTGATCAAGGAGGCTCAGAAGGTAACCGGAGTAAAATCTGAACTGCGTGACAGAGGACGTTACTGGGCGCCTCGGTTCAATAACCCTTTGGCTTTGAATCCCAGACGGCGGCTGCGGCGTTAGCTCGAGCGGTCAGAGAGCGCTTCTTTGTGCCCGTGATGGAGCCGCAGCTCATGCAGACGTAAGTGATTTTCATCACCTGTAAGACCACTTCCCTCATAACAAACCTGTAACTGCGCGTGTGTGTGTGTGTGTGTGTGTGCGCGCGTGCGTAGGTCAGAGGTGGGCATCCTGACCTCCACGGCGCTGTTGAATCGAATCCTCAGGCAGGTCACGTCCGAGGCCTTGCTGCAGGAGACCGTGTGCTTCCTCTTAGGGGAGGACTCGAGTGCCGAGACGCTTCCCGGCATTACCCAGATCCCCCTGAGGCACAGACTTATCGAGCACTGTGACCACCTGTCAGACGAGGTGATCCTCCCCACTCGTGTTCTCGTTCTTTTCGGCCGCGTTTGGAGCGGGGACAGACCTGATCGCGGCCTTTTGTGTCCCGTTCCGTCCTCAGATCAGCATCATGACCCTGCGCCTGTTCGAGCAGCTGCTCCAGAAGCCGTGCCAACACGTCCTGCAGAGCCTGGCGCTGCGCAACTTGGACGAACGAAACTACATCGAGGTCAAAGCGCAGGAGGAACGGGACGAGCGCGAGCACATGGAGAACGGGCAGCCTCACGACGCAGTGTAAGGAAAGCGCGCGCGCGAACACACACACACACACACACACACACACACACACTCACACACACAGAGTGTATACACGTTCTGTGTATGATGAGGGAACGCCAATACATATCCTGAACCCAGTGCCAGGGAAACGAACATCTGGATTTACCCATGGTGCCAAGGAACCGAACGCTTGGGCTTAACAATAATGCCAGGGAGCCAGATGTCTTGGCTTACCAACTGTGCCAGGTGACTAAACATCTGGACTTAACAACCATCCCAAACAGAACCGAACGTCTGGACCTAAGACGTCCTGTGCCAAAGAACCAAATGTTTTGGATATAAACATGGTGCCAAGGGCCCAAGCAACTGGACTTGCGTAACAACAGTGCCAGGGACCTGAACCGCACATCTGGGATTTCTCAATGGTGCCGGGAAACTCAGTGTTTTTACTTAGCATCAGTGCTAAGAACAGAACGTCAGGACTTAACGACAGTGCCAAAGAATGGGATGTCTAGATTTAATGACAGTGCCAGGGAACCGAACATCTGGATTAATGACAGTGCCAAAGAATGGGATGTCTAGATTTAATGACAGTGCCAGGGAACCGAACATCTGGATTAATGACAGTGCCA
>JAUZST010004581.1:0-16210 GCA_034779995.1 Parotocinclus haroldoi | reverse complement strand
AGAGAGAGAGAGAGAGAGAGAGAGAGAGAGAGAGAGAGAGAGAGAGAGAGAGAGAGAGAGAGAGAGAGAGAGAGGGGCAGGTGCTGAGTTCTGATCCAGACTATCAGTATTTTTTCAAAAAGTGAGATTTTCGGGAAACATTTTGTGGTCTCAACCGTGCCGCCCCGAATAAAAAAACGAGAATAATAAAAATAAAAAAATAGAAATAAATGACCTTATATTCGCTTCTCAGCCAATGATCTAGGCTAATTTAAACTCAGGCCTTATCTGAGCTTAAGCTCGGCTTTCCATTTAATAAAAGTGATGCTCCAGATCAAACGCAGCCCTCCTGAATCAAGGCCAGTGTTTCGATTTGAACAGGCAGTTATTTAACCTCGTTTGCGTTTTCACCGTTTCATACACACCCCAGATGCATACACACACACACACACACACACACACACACACACACACATGCGGGCCAGTCAGCTGATCGATCGCTTTCATTGATTCAGACTTAGCCGGTGATGTAATGCTTCGTCTCCTGCTTTTCTTTGGAGCCGCGGCCAAAATCCTGCACTTAGTTTATCACTTGGACTTCGAGAACTCGATTTGGACGTTTTCGGTTTTTTTTTCTCTCTAAGCGTCGATTAAGAAGCTTTGTGGAAATAGAAACTAGTGTTAGAACTGTTGTTAAGATTAATATATGTATTTTGATGTATACAGCGGCAAAAGTCTCGATTCAGTGATTCGGGTTCACAGTCTCTGCATTCATTCATTCGTTTAATTTGAACGGTAACTAACAGAAACCCCTTGGCGTTTCGGTAAACGTTTGAGGAGCGTTTGGGATGGAAA
Organism: Parotocinclus haroldoi; assembly: GCA_034779995.1. NCBI lineage: Eukaryota > Metazoa > Chordata > Actinopteri > Siluriformes > Loricariidae > Parotocinclus > Parotocinclus haroldoi. The sequence continues at coordinate 15,376 of JAUZST010004581.1, read as the reverse complement.
CACATGGTGAGGGCTCGGGATTCGGCTCGTTTGCTCTCAGCCTCCGCTTCGCAGTCCTGGAGAAACATCAGGCCGGTGTGTAAAACCTCACCCAGGTGCTACAGGAGAAGACCAGACACACACTCGCCACTCACCGACATGTTGAATTTCTTTGGCTGACGGAGCTTGGGCTATAAACACAGAGCTTACCGTTGAATAATTCTGCCTTTTAAGACCAGGTTATGGATTAAATGTGGGGGAAACACAAGCTTTAATTGGCGTAGGTTTATTAAAAACTCGTCTTTTCCTCATCTTTCCTTCGTGATTAACGGTGTTTGAGGCTTTAGTTCGGTTTGCTCGGTCCTAACCGGACCCATTTGGGCTGCCTTTTCATTTTGGACTGAACTCTCGCTTTATTGAGGGTCTGGACTTGCTCTGCTACAACTTTGTGACAAATATACAGCCTGTTTTGAGGAGCGAGGTGCGTCTGTACCTCTTGGCTCTTCATGTTCAGATCGCAGCCTGGTGTCGCCCGGATGCTTTCAGTTAGCTTTGATATTTCTTCTTCTTAAAAGGAAAAAAAAAAAAACCTAACTATAATTGCCTCGTTGTTTCCTCCTGCCCTGCACTGCGTCAACACACACACTGTTTCGGTGTGACTTCCAAAGATCGACCTTCTGACCTCCCGCTTCTGAAACGCGCAACAAACTTAGCCGCGGACTTCGAACCGCTACTGGGATGGAGCGTCTGGGGAGATTGGGAGCTCGAATAAATAACTTATTTTTATAACTGCTATATTTTAATAAGTCACAGATTCAAAATGATAAATACGAAACGTAAAGAATATACTGTATAGCTACTAACTAATAACTCCAGTTCATATCCCAACACAGCTAGGTCCAGGATTGGGGCGAATTTCCAGTTCTGTCTGTTTTCCCAGTTATGGTCCCAGTTCTGTTCATTCCTCCCAGTTACAGTTTCAGCTCTGTCCTTTCCTTCCAGTTACAGTCTCAGTTCAGTCTGTTTTCCCAGTTACAGTTTCAGCTCTGTCTGTTCCTTCCAGTTACAATCCCAGTTCAGTCTGTTTTCCCAGTTACAGTCTCAGCTCTGTCTTTTCCTCCCAGTTTCAGTCCCAGTTCAGTCTGTTTTCCCAGTTACAGTCTCAGCTCTGTCTTTTCCTCCCAGTTACAGTCCCAGTTCAGTCTGTTTTCCCAGTTACATTCTCAGCTCTGTCTTTTCCTCCCAGTTACAGTCCCAGTTCAGTCTGTTTTCCCAGTTACAATCCCAGTTCTGTCTGTTTCTCCCAGTTACAATCCCAGTTCAGTCTGTTTTCCCAGTTACAGTCCCAGTTCTATCTTTTCCTCCCAGTTACAATCCCAGTTCTGTTTGTTCCTCCCAGTTACAGTCCCAGTTCTATTCTTTCCTCCCAGTTACAGTCCCAGTTCTGTCTTTTCCTCCCAGTTACAGTCCCAGTTCTATCTTTTCCTCCCAGTTACAGTCCCAGTTCTATCTTTTCCTCCCAGTTACAGTCCCAGCCCTATCTCAGATAATATAATTAACCACTGTCTATGAATAGACAAATAAATTAAAACTTAAAGGCTTTAACATCTGGGATTCACTCTGCTGCTCTGTCCTTATAGACAGATGTTATGGTACATGTGTCTGTGTGTGTGTGTGTGTGTGTGTGTGTGTGTGTGTGTGTGTGTGTGTGTGTGTGTGTGTGTGTGTGAAAGAGAGACGAGAGAGAGAGAGAGAGAGAGACGAGAGAGACGAGAGAGAGAGAGAGACGAGAGAGACGAGAGAGACGAGAGAGACGAGAGAGAGAGATTTTTGTTTAAGATCCCTGAAGTATTTACATTAGCTTGTGTATTACTGTCACTAAATAATGTAACTAAATTGATTCTACATCTAACAATAACCTTAAGACGAAAGATATTCTGGCCGATGTCATCTTCATTTTATCTCTATATCAGCACACACGTTTAGTGCATGGAGTGGTTTGTATTGCCACACATATCCCCCTTTCTGCTTCTCTCTTCTCTCTCTGATTCTGTGTGTGGGAAGACGAGATGAAGATTAGACTGAACAGATGCATTCTCATTCACTCAACTAAGAGGAGCTGCTGTTAACAGAGAGAGGAAGTGAGGAGGAGGACAGAGGAGAAACATGGATGGATGAAAAAGTGGGAATTAGCAATGAGAGTAGTAGACAAATTAATTGGGTTAACCATGTTCCCATGTGGATGAACGTTGGGCGTTAAAATGTACTATTTCAAGACTGTGTATAAAAATATAATGCTGTATCCAACTACTAAGTAAATATGACTGACTAAATTATAGAATGAATGATCAGATTTTAAACCAGTATTTGTCTGCTAAATGAACCAGAAAAAATGTGCAAAAGTAAATGTACCTTTTAGTGTATGTGCAGAATATCTTTTGCCAGTGTTCAGTTTCTTTGTAATTCTTAAGTAAATCCTTATCAGTCTTTCAGTTGTTCTTGGAGGATTTTTATAACAACCCTTTCCAAGAAAACCCTGCCAACCTAAGGCCTATAAAAGGTTCCTCAAAAAGAGATACTAAACACTCTTAGTATCATAATGTTTAAGTCAGAAAACAAGGTCTCATGGGTGGTTCTTGCTAAGGTAACACTAGTTCAGATATATCAGCCGGCACATTGAATGTAAAATTGAATCAGCAATTTTTAGGAGGAACGTTAGCCTAGCATTACCCTGTCTCGTCTTCCCTGTTTTTTTGCCTGTGTTGGTACTAATGATATATGATTTAATTTGATTTAATTGGCGTCCTCCCTAAGACCGTTTACTACAGGTGCTGCTGTTTTCTCCCACATTCTGAAGATATGTGTTAGGTTAATTGGTGTCTGTAAAGTGTCCTGTGAGTGTGTGTGAGCGTGTGTGAGCATGTGCATTTGCCATGTGATGGACTGCCTACGCTTTGGGATTAATTTGCTATAAGAAATAATGTTCAGGCTGGTGATATTCACAGGTGTGCAGTCTTAAAACAGTGAGGTAGAATATGTGCTGGAACAAGAGCCGTGCCAACAGGAAGCAGAGATAGAGGGCATGATTAATTGTTGACTAATTGACTAAGTGAAAAAATAGAATAGTTGATTACCAAAATAATCGCTCAGAGTAACATTGTCATTTCTAGTGTACCAATATTGAACGTACATAGACAGTCCAAGAAAACAACTGTAAGCCAATGAATGAAGTAAATAAATCTATTATAAAAATAAATAATAAATATGTATTATAAATCTAATCTATAAAAAAACAATCTATACAAAATTTGCTTAAAATCTTGGGGAGAAATAATGGATAAAGTACTTGTCACTACAAATATCTTATTGACAGAAGCTATAACTGGAAATAAACAGATTGAGTAGCTTCTCAAACTTTCTAACATGACTGGCCGTACACACATGTCAACGTTCTGACTTGTTCACTTCTGTCAATCTATGAATGAACCTATTCATTGAGCTTTGGTTTTGTGAACATGAACCTTTACAGTATGTGTAACCCTGGTGGCTGGCAACACATGATAGATGAGATGGTGTAATACTGTATGATGTAGCACATAAGTGTGTGGTAATAGGAGCTTTTCAGGAGAATCCTAGAAAGCTGCCCTCTCAAACTTCTGACCTTTCGACTGCTTTCTGCCTGACGTGCTAATGCATTATTCACACTTACTGCAGGACACCGGACTTTGTCCTTGTTTTGTATTCACCATGGACACAGTATGGAACTTAACATTACAGTGTGAGTATCTAGACAGATTTGGAAAATGCTGACAGGGTTTAAAAACTGGTATACAGATGGTCATGTTCCGAATGCCTTGTCTCATGACTTTTACAAACTGTTTGCATAACTAGGCCTTGCTGAAATTCTTTTCCAGAAAGGAACTTTCTGCAATAAATATTATATTTTAGGTATTATATTTATGGACTGACCCTTAAGGTCAAAGAGTAGCTGGGTTGTAATTAATTTAGATATCACAATAAAAGCACAAATGGCATTTTAAGCACAAGTCTTTATTAATGATGTGGAATTTATAGAAGATGTAGACCTAAAATCATTGTTAAATGGCTGAGTGAGCTGTTTAAACACTCTCAGTATCACTAAGGGCTTGTTGTTATTCAGATACTACTTCTAAAATCTGGACCTTAACAGTGACCATGCCCCTCTTATATGCTGATATATAGTCTATTATACAACAGTTTGTTCCAATCTTACTCTGACTGAACTTTCACCCCAAAATGGTATCATTCTGCTGAATCTGCCAAGTAAATATTGCCAAGTGATCACAAGCTTTAAACATAAAACGTATACAAATAATGCAGTATGCTAATCACTACATTCTATTAATTCTTGATTGATATAATTTAGTTTCAGTAATTTTCATGTTCATTTTTGCACTTTACATTAAGCTAACTTGGTGGTGATATATGAAACACATGCCATTTTTAGCCGTGGTAAGGCTGGGTAGGGAATTGTTATCGTTGCATTGTTACATTTGTTGTGGATCTAATGTTTGTCTGAAGTTATTGTCGCTATTAAAGCATATTAGCAGTAGAAAACTTGAGGTTGTGTGTTATCTGGATTAACATCACACCTGTGATGTTCTATGGCTCTCACCGAGACCAAATTATAGCCATGTGTGACACACGCTTCCCCGTGTGTTATATTGCTTAAATATTGAACCAATGCTTTTAAGCTACAACTTTTAAAGATTTAAAAAATATTTATGAATGCAAAATTGAAGGTCTGATGGGAGATGATAGCTTTCCTTATATGAGCTGCTTTTATTGTATCATCTTTTATATTATTAACAAGACCACTGTTTGTGTAGTTTCGTTAAGTAACTTCGTAGTGTGTTTGTGATACGTTGAAGTATCTTCCTTTGAAGTCTATACCTTATGGTTTGGTGTCTTAGTTGTGTATTAGTACAATTGGTTTAGTAAAATGCCACAACTGGTAACTTAGAAAACAAAATTTCACAATTAAAACTGGGGCATTGATAAACACACGAACCTTCACTTTCAATCACTGTTTTCAGCAGCTGGTTTTACCCACTGAGCCACTGAAGCTTATGCAAATGGAAATAGACGCTAGTTAGCATGCCTACTGGCAGCCAGTATACAGTGATTTGGGTGACATAAGCTATGTGAATAACTGCCTAACTTAAAATATGTTAGATGTTAACAGACATCTGTGCGCACACAGACTTGCGGTGGTCTTTCATCAGCACCCTCAGGTCAGTGCAATTCGCTCATTTAATAGTACTTAAATGTCTGTCTCCGTACTTGCTATGATATCACCTTAGTATATCCGCAGGCAATGCGAGTGTAGGAAAAGGTTATGCTTGATATAATATCGAAAGATTTCATGAACATTCTGACATTGTATTTATTCTTTTTTAGCTACCTGATGAGGGTCCAGAACTAATCCAGTGCTCCCATTTACTAAGGCGACCAAGACAACATTTTTTTTCTTTTGCTTAGAAGTAGAAAATTATGTCATTTTTTCAGATGGTAGATAATTACCAAATAGACTAATTACCATATGATCTTCTAATATCACGATTATGGATGTAAACTAATGCAGGCTTGACAATTCCAAATCAAGTAACGTCATTATTATTTATATTTATATAAAGGCCAGGCTTATAGCCCCAACTGAGCCTAGAGCAACACTGGCAAGAAAAAATAGATGTGGTGAGGAACAAACCTTGGGAGGACTAAGACTCGGAGAGACCCAACCTTCCTGGCAGCCCAGATGTTACATGTAAGAGTGCTAATAAAGTGCTCCATCTGAGCCTTCCTGTTTTAAATGTATGGTAAGATGTTTGTGCTATGCATAATGCTGGAAGCATGGAACTACATAAACTAGTTCCATGGAACTGAAGAACAGACTGTTCTTTACAGAAAACCAAACTTCAATCTATGTGGACTGTCTGCATTTAGTGTAAGCTTTGTTTTCCACGGACCTTAATGCTCAGAAATAGTTAAATATGAATACTCATGAATATTCATCCAGTTTTCTCTTATTGCACTTAAACCATATTAACTAAAAAAAAGTCAGGCTTGATGTCCATTACATTATTAAACTTTAATTCCCTATAAATGCAACATTTAAGAATTTGCAACCAAATAGGCAAACAAAAACAAAAAAGAATACATTTTTAATATAATGACTTAAAGGAGCAGCTCATATAAAACAATTTCATGTGTCATTGTGTTGCTGGTGTTCATTTGCTGCTCCTTTTTGTTATTCTGGTGAGGATATAGCATGAAAATAAACTGTTGCATTACTATCAGATTTGTTAAAATGGACATTAATGGCACAGCTGCAATGTCGCTTAAATGCAGTGAGTTTTTTAATGATCTCAATTTGTTCTGCGGGGTTGGTTTCATTTTTCTCACTATATTTGACTTCATATTCTGAAGAATGTTTGCTCTCAGCCTTTTACAGTGAATCTAATTGTTATTTTAGTAACTGTTTGCAACAATGTGCTATAATTGAACCAAAGTAATATTTTAAAAGTATACGCAACTGTATGTTCAGGATTGTTCAGGCATGTGCACCCATGTTCATTTACACTACTTTGTACTTGTATTGGAAAAGTGTCATACAGTCAACAGACAATGAAATTGTTCATGGCAATTATTTGCGAACTTAGTGTTGCTGTGGAGCATGTTCAATTGAGGAAGTCAATCACTCATGAGTCTTCAGTATAAAGTCCATTGTGTTTAAGGCTGAAAGTAAAGTACAGCTGTAGTGGTGATGTTGTTAAAGTGCTCTCTAGCTTACCATTGTTCTAAAGCAGATGACAATGCCTGCTCGATTGTTGTTCAAATAATGATGGCCTTCACTGTGGTATAGAAATGCTTTTTTAAACTAAATAACATAATGTAATTGTTCAACTATTCAGAATATACAAGTGGAAATGGTGGGTGTTAAGTCTGTTAGTTACTTCTGGGTTAGTTTTGACATGTTTTGTCATTTGTGTGTTTCGTATATCTATAAAACACTGGTCCCAAAGCACAATCAGCACACAATGTCCAAGTGTGGACATTTTATTCTGAGGCACAGCGCAGGAGCTGAAAAGGGGGATGGATGGAAGCGAATACAAGAATTACACTAACTACACAAACAGATGAGGATGGCAGGCTAATGCTAACTGGGCTATTAACATAATAATACACTGAGGGTACACAAGGTAAAATTGAACACTGATGAGAAACAAGTTATACAAGGAAAAAACAAATAATGCATAAATATAAAGCAGGGTTGGAGTACTAATAATATACACGCATAATGGGAGCTAACAACTAATGCTAACAACAACAAGGCATATGTTATGAAAGCTACTGACTGTAACTAAACACTGAGACAGGTGACAGGAGTGCGCAAGACAAGGAGTGACATACATGAGACAGGAGCAGTCAAGCTGGAACTAGAAGAGCTAACAACAGACACGGACAATCTAGAACAAAGTGACGAGACCCGACAGGGAGGAGAACAACAGGAAGGGTATAAATAATATAATAATATATAATTGAGCAGCCAGAGAGAAAGAGAGATGGGTCAGAAGGGTACTATTTAGTATGCTGTATTTTTTATGCTGCTCTCTGTTTACATCATCTTGACAGAGAGCAATGATAATGTCATTAAGCTATTTATGTTTAAATCTTCTGTGAAAAATACTCATTATTGAAAAATCTGTTGTAAGGGTGCAGAGATAAAATAATGTACACAAAATAAACATCCTGGCTGGAATTTCTTTTGAATCTTGGAAACATAGGTGATGGCGACATATAGGTCATTAAAGAATTCAGAAATGTCTGATTTAAAAAATCAGTTTAGTCAGATTAATAATAGTCAGTTATGTGGTCCAGCTTGTAGACCATTAGTCCTCTGTATGAATCAGCAACTCCGACATCCATCTATCTGTGCTTTGTACCAATTCCTGGCAGCTTGCTTGCTGGCATTCATGCAAAAGGTTTCCGTAGCATCATCTTTAAATAATACAGATGTTCACTGTTAACATCCATCTGATCGATGTCCATTTTATTGTCTGAGGTCTTAAGAATTATAATAGGAAATATGTATGTATCTGTTCATGCATGTAATTCCTATCTAAATGAGAGAAACTAGACAACGAAAGAGAATGTACTGTCTTTTCATTTTCAGTTGTGTTTCAAGGTTTTTCTACACAATTTACAAAATATAAAAATAATTACTGGATTGTACAGTATAGCACTGTACCAAATGTTTGCATGCTCCATTTTAATTAATACCACTGTGTAGAAAGTATCTAAACTACTAGGTACCTAGTAGTTTTACCTTTTAGGAGCAATTTTCTCTATGTTTCTGTAAAATAATCATTCCGAAAAAAATGTGAGTAATACATGTTCACCGATTTACAATTTAAAACCTATAAATTACTATTTACACATTACAGCTGCCATGAAACATATATATCTGTGTGTGCGTTTGTGCGTGCGTGCGTGTGTGTGTGCGTTTGTGCACGCATGTACACAGAGTTAGAGAGAGGGGAGTGATAGACAAACAGACAGTGAGTGAGACAGTATATTATGATCTCTTTCCTTCTTTGTCTAATTCAAAGCCAGCTCAGGTTTTGATCTGAGCCTCTGGCCCTGCTCCCAGGCTCTTGTTTGATGGGATTTGTGTTTTGGCATTACGATCGCTACATAACCCCCACCTCCCGTACAAACGTTTGACTTTCCATAACTGAGCGGACATTTCATTGCATACTATTACAGTATTATTATATACTATTAATGTTAGACCGAATTCAGACATTTGTTGACATTTGGTCCTCCCACTGATATAGAAACTGAAAAAAAACACACAGGTAGAGCTGCAGGAATTGACTGCATTAGGAACCCACATGCATAATTACAATAGCTAAGTCTGCCGGTTGAATGTACATCTGTTTCCATCAAATGCAGAGCACCCACCCACCCATCCCCACACACACACACAGATGCAAGCAAATAAACTGAGCAGAAACAATTGCACAAACATTGTGAATATGCTTGCCAGTGGAGATACATAAATGAATAGGCAAGAGGAAGAGGATTTATTCTCTGCCCTGGTTTATAATGGCTTTGCACTAGCACATTTTTATCACCTATTGTCCCCACAATTATACTGTGAGTGTGCGAGTCACCATGTGCATATTTGTGTGTGGTGTAATGTACGTGTCTGAATAATCAACATATGCAGGCATGTATTCACTCATGCTTATATCGATCAAACTTTATTTTAATGTTTATATAGTTAAATAAGCTCCCTGGACCAAAGATTACTCACATTCATCATTTCTTTACTTATGCTAGGCTTTATGCATTTTGCATTTCTGAATTATGCACTTATGCATTTCTTTACCTATGCTGCCAGTAGGGGCAGTGGTGGCTTGGAATATTTACAGATTTGGACTCTGTTGTCCAACAAATTGAAGACTGTCAACTTCGAGATGCAAAGTTGACCCTTCTTTAGGAAAAGTAACAGTGAAGAAACCACTTTTTCATGGAGGTCACACTAAATAATCACTTTAGTCTGTGGAAGAAATTTTGTTCTGAAAATGTAAGTTTTTTTTTTTTCTTAAAACATATTATCATATACATACATATATGTACATATTTTCTGTATTTGCTGCTTGTATCTTAACAAAGAGACCGTTTCGATAGGGTCATTACATCATTGCTAAACCAACAAATACAATGGTGGTACAGACTTTTGCACGGTAATGTCCAGCACATCCACCGTTTAAGATCAAAGTTTTATTTGAATTAAATTTGAATTAAACTGCAAGTAGTAATTAAAGAAAGTACTTGTTTTGGCCTATGTTCAAAGAAAATGCTGGTGCGCCTTGGCATTAGCATTGGCATTTTGTAGTGTTTGGTATAAGATAGAATCACACCCTTCTGACAAGATAAGTGTAATATATTTTTTAAATGGCAAGAAATAGACACCACCGAAATGCATGCCCATTTTTTTTAAGGAATTAGAGCTTTACCTTTACAAAATACACTGTGGATTACATACCAATTACTATTCTAGAACAAGCGTTTTAAACATTCGATAGAAATGCATCATATTTCATCTCCATTATGACAAACAACAGCGTATAATTGCGCGTTTAGTAACTGTTTATTGCTGACAGTCCTATTATGCTATAAGAATGCCAACTACGGTATTAACTGAAATATCTACTAGAATTTCTAATGCATAACAATTAAGTCTGGTAAATAAAAAGTGTCTATGTTGAAATTATCCAGTAAAATTGAAACATTTAAGGTTCAGCTTCATTGTTCGCGTACTTTTAAATAATATTCTAAGTCCATTAAAATTACAGAAACCATTTTTTTTTTACAATGCAATCTGGAGCTTAACATTAAACTGTTGCGGAAGCAGTTTGTCTTAAAGTACAGATGGTAACATCTTCTGCACAGGACAGAATAGCATACAAAAGTGCTTGAGGTTATTAATATCAGAAGATTTTAGTAGTTGTGTTGTATTAAACAGGAGTGATTTAATAACGTCTGCTAAATGACATTAAATAATGTTATCGAATGCTATGTAATAGTTCTTAAATGTCAATGTTATAGATCAGGTGTGTTCAATGATTTGATTTGATGATCTGTTTAATGATTGTGTAAAAATGGATATGAATAAGTGATACCATTGCTAATTTCTTTTTACCTGGGTAAAAGTAAATACACAACAGGACAGTAGATCCATCTAGATCATTATAAAGGCTTCAGGAACTTTTTCTCACAACTATTGTGTGTGTGTGTGCGTGTGTGCGTGTGTGCGTGTGTGCGTGTGTGCGTGTGTGCGTGTGTGCGTGGTGTGCGTGTGTGTGTGTGTGTGTGTGTGTGTGTGTGTGTGTGTGTGGTGTGTGATGACTGTTACTGACAGTTCATTCACACGCAACTCAAACTTCAAAGGCAGTCCACATTAACCCATGTGGAAGAAGTCACCGTGACTGTCTTCCCGTCCCTTCCGCAAAACCTGTTCATACTCTCATTTATATTAAAATGATGTAACATGTGGCCAAACTATCCACCAGATAAGACTTCAAACGTATAGTGTCTGTGTGCATATTGGGTGCAGGACTTTTTTTTTTGGCCCTTAGGTCTAGGAAAATTTGCATATTGCCTAAAATACTAAGGGACACTGATAGAGCAATCTTTATTCCCAATATTGTAAATTATGTTGCAGTACTGTGCTATGTATCCTGATGAATGTATAGCAGTAAACTAAATATCCTACATATTTATTTGATAGTAATGTAAGTGCATTCAGTGCCTGCTAGAAGGAGGCGTAGCTTATTTGTCAGAGTGACAGTAGTAAGATTTGGGGGTTTGTTGCTTCCACATTTGTGTGGAATAATGCAATCTTTAAAAAAAATACTTCCTCTGCTATGTGGCTACTATATAATGTTACATAAGCAGCTCTTAGCAAAAAGAAATATCATAATGTGTTCTCAGAAGTGTGTGTTAGACCTTGCCTTCTTAGACTGCATTTCTGTGTGATAAGGGAGACCTAGCCAGTGAGTAAACAGTGATAACTGGAAAATAAGATTTAAAAAAAATTCTATTGTTAAATGGTAAATTCCTAAAAGGGCATTCCAGAAGTGAAAAATATGTGTATTATTTAAATATCTTTGTTATGCTTATTCAATAAAATGCTCCATGTTCATTTCATGTCATTTTCAAGACTAAAGAAGGAAATATGTAAAAAGATAGCGTTTATTTTGGGTGACTTTAAAGTACATTATCAACAAAAACGTTCTTGATTGACCTTCCTATTATCTAATGAGACAAATACATGAATTGTGAAGATAGTGATTCTAGTGTATATAGTATATGTCAATGCCTAACTGTGTTGCAGCAGGATATGCACCCCAGACAGCACCTCAGTTCAAAGAATCCGTCATAACCATCATAACACTAAGGTGTAAGATATAGATCTATGCAGTACCCAGCAGAAACAGACACAAGTGCTGAGACCTGTTTGTTAGTCCCCTTTTCTCTGTTCTCTAATGGTCAGAATCCCCACAGGACCAGCACAGATCAGGTACTATTTATATTTGGGTAGTGGATCGTGCTCAGCACTGCAGTGACACTGATGTGGTAGTGGTGGTGTTATCGTGTGTTGTGATGTCAGGCATGTATCCGGAGTCAGAGAGTTGTGTTTGAATTTGATTTAGAGATGTTCATCAAATATGCTCTTTTTGGCTATTTTGAGTCAAACCAATTAAATATTCTTCGCAAACAGATTTTCAAAGATTTCCCTTTTTTATTGGTATCATCAAGCTTAATGCAGATTTCTGGAGACAGCATGTGCCCACATCTAACTCTGTTTATTTTTTGTGGCAACCATGATTATGAAGGTTTGCCAGTGCCATTTTGTCATTTTGATTGTATGTATTTAGTCTGACTTTGCCTAAACAGGCATCTGTTATTTAATCCAATAGAACATCAGCTATTGCCAAGCAGACATTTTTAGTAGCTGGACATTTTTAGTAAATCATCAAAGCCTGCACTGTGGTCTGAGGTTACAGGAGAGTGTGTTGGGATAATCCTTGTATTAACCCTTTAATATAAATGTTGATAATGCAGTAGGGAAAGGCAACACAAAATTTAGTGTGGGAATGCAGTTAGAGAGTTGCCTAGCCAGGCATTGGAGCCCACCCCTTGTACAGCAGTGTATAGTCTCCCACTGTCTGTGCTTATTGTGTCAGCTCTTATTTAGTGTGCCAGTATTGGAAAGAGAGCTGTAGCTCAAAGAGTTTGGAATATCAGATAAGATGTCAAAAAAACTCTTACTGTTCTCGTGTACAATGATTAATCCGAGGATTTCAGAACTCCATTTTTGGGTGACTATCTGATGCACATTTTTTCTTCTTAAGAAATCTGAAATGGATTCATAACATCAAATAACCTTATCTTGTATGTAAACGGTAGGGGGATGAGAGACTTTCTTGGAATAAAATCCATTGTTATATTTTACAGGCAGATCATAAACTGCTTTGTGTGTATAGTTTTGCTTTTCATTACACATTATGCCCTGCTCCTGTGAAAATGTTGGTAAATCCATTTTGCTGTCCAGCTGTTGGAATGAGATGAGATGCCATAATGATAATAGCACATACCAATACCTGTGCTGTAGTGTTATGCTGATACCACAGTTTTGCTCTCTGTACCAATAGTGTGTTTAAGTCCACAGCCTTCTCATAAGTTACGGACATGGAGCCATATGCATTACAGGTTATTTGCTAACAATCTTCAGAAACTGCAGAAGAATATCAGAATATTTTCATAAATTTCAAAAATTACTAAGATAGAAATAACTTCCTATAGCTTGAAGTGCATTAATGTGACATTGTGACACTTATCGTAAATTTAGCTCCATGACACAACATGTTCATCCTAGGAAATCGCACTGTCTAACAACAGAGAAATGTTACCCATTCATGTTTTAAGATGGCCTGACTGAGATTTCAATTTTAGAATGGGGAAACTGATAATAGGCATAAACAAACATTCAGCATAAACCGAAGTCTGAATTTAGAATTTTGTTCATACAATACCCTCTCATGCTAAATGCTAACTCAGCAGTGATGCGTGCTGAGAGATGTAATGAGGAAAAACCATGGTCGTGACAATAATTGTTTTTCACTTTCAATAGACCATTATGCGATAATGGTTTTGTCCAATTGTACTTTAAAGTGGGCTGTTTTATGCATGTTTAATGTGGCTACACTGATATATGTCATATATCCTTGGTTTATGAAAATAATAATAATAATAATAATATGTTGTTGTTGTTGTATTTATATAGTGCCTTTCTGGTACCCAAAAACACTTTACAAGGCATTTTCACACACACACCACACAAAACCTCTATGGGAGGGTGGGAGAAGGGAAGGACTGAGAGAAAAGAGGGGTTTTAAACCCATCTTGAGAGAGTCTTGAGAGAAGAGAATGAAGAGCAGAGTCGACGAGGTTGATGAAGGGCATTCCACAGTTTTGGGGCCATTACACTGAATTACATTACAGTGACCATTTCGTGACCTCTAGGATACCAGCATCAGAGGACCTGAGTGTTCGGCTTGGGGTATAAGGTTGCAAAAGTTGTGATAGATGGCCCAGAGTCAGACTCATTTGGTAGGTTGTGTGCCTTACATTATCTTTTTAGAATTTTATCTGAACATTGTGTACAGGATGCTTATTCCCATTCCCCATTTTCTCTGTTAGGGAGCATTACATTCTTTACTGAACAGCAGAGAACTGTGGCAATAACAGAATGTTATATTTAATTTAAGTTGGACAAAGGCACAGTGGGAGGGCAAGGTAAATAATATTGATTTCATTATTCATTTTAAATATTCATCCACATTTTTTACTTGTCTAGGTGAAGAGTAAGGTCCTAATGTACTGTGATCTCCAATTAAGAGTATTAATTCATCAGTTAATCATTAATGTGCATCGTCATAGATGGTGTCCTTGTTATAGGTGATTTACTTTTAAAATAAGGAATGATATGGAAAACCACAGAGTTTTGCTTTGTTCTCTATAATTAATTATACTAGAGTGGATCTCAGAGCGTTAGCTGTCATGAAGCCATGCATATTATAAAATGGCATTACAATAGTTCTAGAAGGCGGCACAGGAACCCCCGAATTATTGCTCGTTGTGAAGCTTTATTAACTTGCAAGAAAATACATGAAGAATCTCCCTGAAAAGGGCTGTGTGAAGTGCCATGTTTAAAAATTAAGTGACTGAATGAGAGAGTTCTCAGTGCTGCAATAGCTGTTTGCTGTTCCGTTTAACAACTGGAATGCTTAACTGGGATCTCTGATGTTACTTTTTGATGTATAGTTTTGCTAAAAATGTTTTTGTACTGATATTTATATTGGTAATCGTGGGCTGAAAAAAAAACTTGTTTGGAGTGAATAGATGCTCTTTTCATTGCTGAAAATATATATTTGGAATTGGAGTAATTTATAGAATAAACTAAATGTTACATTCCACTCATACAGTACACATACACTGGCACCACGCGCTTGAATGTTCTTCCGGCTCGGCATCGCTCTGCTGCTCTCCATCAGCGGAGGCAGGTCCCACCAGAGTGCAGGAACTCCCTCCATCGGTTGGATGTGCCTCCAAGGACCTCCTACTAAGGACTCACTATTTTGTTTTTTAATTTAGTTTATTTATTCTATTACTAATTTACATTTTATTATTAATTTGTTATTGATTTATTAACCTAATTTTGCTATAATTTAATATACATTTAGTATTTATTTAATTAACATCTAGGCCGCCCATGGAGGATGGG
>JAUZST010004580.1:0-16211 GCA_034779995.1 Parotocinclus haroldoi | reverse complement strand
CACACACACACACACACACACACACACACACACACACACACACACACACACACACACACACACACACACACTCACAAAACCAAATAGAATAAGCACGATTACCTTTGGAACATTATGAATGCTGCCTTAACAAACACACTGTTATCAATATAATTATGTCTTACTTGGAGGTTACAGGGTCCTTAACCTGGCTTTGTACTCCAGGGCTAATAAAGTGGCTAATGTATGGACTGCATATTTAGAAGCACTGGCGTAATGTCCTTGATTTTTCGAATCTGTTGTTTAATAAATAAATCTTCTCAACAAATATTACCCTGTCTAATAACTACATTAAAAATACTATATTTTGCATACACATTCAGTACATGCCTTTTTATGGTCAAGAACTTTCACTTTAATTACTGAGATATTAATAATTATAAGAACTTCAGGTAGGGGGCATGTACCTTCCCCTGGGTGGAGGAGTTCAAGTATGTGTGGTCTTATTCATGAGCATTGGGAAGACGGATTTTGAGATTGATCGTAGGTTGGGTGCAACGTCGGAAGTAATGCAGTCCCTGCTGAGGCAGTAGGCCTCGAATCTACAAAAGGTTATTGCCCCTGGAAGCACAATCTTACTCAACCTTATTGAGAACAGACTTAAAATATCTAGCATGTATGTTTGAGTACCACGTAAACTAACAGATCTAAGGGATTGGTTGGTCTTGGTGGTGCCTTCTGGCCTGGTAGGGCATTGCTTGAAAAAAGGATTGTCTGAGAAAGTGTAGGGCAGTGATGGCAGCTCTGCAACAGACTGTCATTCTGTCTGTATCCTGCATCATGAGTTCTTTGAGGATAGGTGATGGAACCACCACAAAAAAAGCAAAGCAGGAAGAAAGTTTGAAAACATAGATAAATAAACATGAACGGATTTAGCTACAGGGGTCTCTAAGGGACAGTCTCACACGACCTGCAATCAAAGACCCAGCAGCGCTACTGTCTGTGTAGGGGTGTTAAATATATCAAATATATCCATTTTCAATCTTGTTTCAACCTGGGAGGTGTTTTTCTTCACAACAGGTTGCATTAAAGCTTGTTCGTAGGCACTGACCTATAGTAATTGTTGTATTTTAGATATTGCAGTTCAACAGCAAGGTGGAAAAAAGCCTTTTTGGCAACTTTAAAAACGTGACAAGAAATGAAAAACTTTAAATGGCAGAGGGAAGTTTACATACATTTTCAATCACAATGGCTTTTATTTGCATAGCCACTATAGATCTAATAAATTATAAAATTGCTCTTTAGATAGACAGGCACATCACGACTGGCAATCAAAGTAGGCTTAATGACTGAATTCGAATTCTATAAAGGACCAGACTAATGTTGGCCTCGCCCCATTTGATTTTCACCCACTTGCCGAAAAATTTTCGAAGTTAGAATAAAATCATGAATCATATTGGAATAGCGTCATTCTCGTGTCATTTCAATCGATAGATGTGAGGTGGCCTGTATGGCTTTCTTAACTATGTATTCTTTCAGTCAAATAAAATCAGCCATGTTTAATATTATTGCAATAGACAAGCCTTGGCTCACTCAAATAGAAATGTAAATATTGTCAACAACCATTAGGTCAGCTATGTCTAGCACCAACTGGAAAGCAAAAAAGTGAGAACAGGAACATCTCTGGCTCATCTACAAAAGAGATTTTGCAATAGTATTTCGATTTTTGGATGTGCAGAACTCCTAATAGTGTTATCCTATAGGAGGTACTGTATATGAAATGTATATCAATACATTATGCTTTCTCCACCAGCCTGATAGGAATTAATCTCAAATGAATCTACAAAAATTAGGGGATATTTTATTATGAGATATTTCAAAATGAAATATTGAAATATTATATTTTTTGTAAGCAGTGTAGCTGCAGGACTGCATTTAACGACCAGGCAATATTTCCAGACTTTTCAAAAGACTGTATGGTCAATTTAAGTTTGTTGTGTCTGTCTACCATCTTTTCCCCCTGTGCCAATGAGGGATGGTCATGTGATCCCTGTCCAGCCTTATCCTTTGGGATCAATAAGGTATCTATCTATCTTTCTGTCTGTATATTTTGATATTAAATTAAGAGGTAAACGCGTGTAACATCTATCTAATCGAATAGTGGCCTAAGACTTTTGCACAATACTGTATGTACTAATAAATGCAATGAAGAGGGACTTACAAATGCGTGAGACACCCATATGTTGTGATTATGACTCACACAGTTTGTGACCAACAGCCCATCCTGTATAATTCCATATCATATTTACATACAGTATATATTATTGATTGCAGCTGTATAGTTAACTGTCCAGGGGCAGGGAGTCACAGATGGTATTTGAACTGTTTGTCCCAAATGTTATCTGTATAATCCTCCACAGCCAGACTGGCGTTTATCGATTTTCCCCAGTTCAGTGTCACTATTCAATCTGAAGCATATTAGTGGGTGTAAAATTGCTGATAAACTGCAGATGGTCCCAATATTATTCAAATATTAATACATGCAGACCCAGAGCACAGAACCAGGCTTGTGAGAAAAGAAATCATTTTCAGTGAGCCCCAGGCATGCATAGCGACATATCCATCGACGTGTTCAGTATAAATGTGGCTTGATGTACTGTGCAAATAATTGCGCAGTATTATATAACAAAATAGCAGAAACTTACAAACAGCTTTTTTTGGCTCACGACAAAATTATTAAGTATTCTATTAAGCAGAACGGCTACCTCACAATTACAGTCGAAATACAGTAGTTTAACGTATTGTAGTAGTAACCTATTCATACTTGGAAGAACAAAAAAAAAATGGTTATTTACACATTGATACTCTATTAATGCAGCATTTTCCTTCTTCCATTGAAATTTTATGTTAATCTACAAAACTTTCTACCAGTACCAAGCACCAGTTTATATATATAAATAGGATTACATTTAAAATTGGGCAGCACAGTGGCTTGGTGGGTATCACCGCTGCCTCACAACAAGAGATCCCAGGTTCAATCCCAATGGTGAAAAAAAGACCCTTGGGTCCTTTCTGTGTAGAGTCTGAATGTCCTCCCCGTGTCTGTGTGGGTTGACTCAAGGTACTCCGGTTTCCTCCCACAGTCCAAAGACATGCGTGTTAGTTTAATTGGTGTCTCTAAATTGAAATTGACTCGTGTATGCAAAACACCCCAGCACTGGAATCAGCTGGATACAGGTCCCAAGCCCGGATAAATGGGGAGGGGTGGAGAAAGCAATGGCAAACTACTCCACTATCCTGCTGAAATACATCATGGATCACATCGATGAAAGACAGAAATGTGTGGGAGTGTCAGAGTCGGCCGCGACTGTACGGTTAATTAATCCATCCACATTTACAATAGAGACAATAAAAGTTAAATACAGATTATTATATTTTATATGTTGGTGTGTTGTGGTTGTTGTTGTTGTTGTTGTGTGTGTCTGTGTGTATGATGGGTTCATTGTTATCATATACACTTACAAAACACTTTATTAGGAACACTACACTAATGCTATATATGTTGCTCTTAACCCAGCCTCAATGTTTTCATTATGTCAGTGTCATTCAAGTGATAATGGGTCGGTATTAATGGGCTCAAAATGTGCCAAGAAAACATTTCCCATGCTACACCACCTCCACTAGCCCTTGATTGTTACTCCCTATAATCGTTGTTTCTCAGCAGAAATTGAGATTCATCGAAGCAGGGTATGCTTTTCAGTCTTCATCTGTCTTGATTTGGTGATATTGTGCCCATTACAGGCTCAGATTTCTGCTCTTGGCTGACAGAAGTGCAATATGACGTAGTCTCTGCTGTAAGCCTCAGAGTCTGATGTATTGTGAATTCTGAGCTGCTCTTCTGCTCTCCACAACTGTACGGAGTGGTTTTCTGAGTTACTATGTCCTTTCTGTCAGTCAGGCCTTTAGCTTTTTTATCTCTCTCATCAAAACGACATTTCTGTTTGCAGAACTGCTGATTACTGGATGTTTTGTTTTTTTATTGCTAATTCTAAGGAGACATTAGAGACTGTTGTGTGTGAAAATCCAAGGAGATCAGCACTTATAGAAATAACTGCAATATACTTGTCAGGGCCATCTTAAATCTCATTAATACAAAGCTCCCTAAATGTCATGTCTTTCGACAAATAATGCAGAATGAAAGGCATAAAATTAGATTTGTGTCGTTTTACTGTAAATGTCAGAGCCTGCAGCCAAGCACACTCTATAAAATAAATGGACAAACAAGTATACGATTAAATTCTCACCTGGCTTCCCATGTCAGATGACTGTTGTACTTCTAAGTTACTATCTCCAGATTCCTGCTCTGGATTAAAGGCCTGGGTTGTTTGGATGTGAAATAGCTCAGCAGACTGTCTAAGCCTGAAATGTTCAATTGTATGTATGGCGAATCAGTAAATTAATTTATTGGAACACCAAGTGCATTGGCATTTATATTACGCCTTGTATTGTTCCCATTTGCCTATTAATAATGAAATGCAGCCAAACCTCTGATTCAACAACGATAGGATGTTTACTCCTTTTCGGCACATCACTGACTATTCACAGCTATAACACAAGTCCATATTAATGTGCTTAATTAGGTTATGGGTATTTGTTTAAAAAATAATAATGTGAGAGAGAGAGAGAGAGAGAGCACTAGAGAGAGAGATTTGCTCCATATTGCTCAGCTCCTGACAGGGTTATAGTAGTATGATATGGGCAGCTGTTTGCAGAGTTTAAAAAGGCTGCTCTTAGACATTTAACAGGCCTTGTCATTTTCAACATCATGGTAATGTAATCCTCACAGAATTCATTAACATATCACAGCATAACTAAGACCAATGGTACTTGATAACTATAAAACAGACAACCACAAACATTTTCAGCACTTAGAGGACAGAAAATTAAAACAGAGTTAAGCAGTTAAAGGATAAGGACTGGGTTTGCTGGTGCAGTTTGGATTTGAACTCACAGCCATGCAGTAAATATTACAGGTACATACAGCAGGACGTTCGGGTACCACAGCATGTTTTGTAAGCTTTCTAAATTACAGTAGAGAACACTGATTACTTAGCTGGCTGAGGTAACAGCACTAACCTCTGTGTCAACCAGTTTGACTTATGTATGTCGTATTTAAAAATGTCACCAACTTATTTTGTTTAACTGGGAAATAAATTGAGAGGAGAAGACAATATTCCTAACTATACATTATGGCTCATCAAGGTCAGAGATAACAGAAGAAAATCCATATTACGTACAACATAACTGAACTGAATATAGATGTCTCAATCTAATAACTGAGTATCTGCTTTTGAAGGGCAAATTTTCCACCAGTTCATACATCTGTTTTGTTTTCATCATGTAATTTTTGTCCATTTTAATGGAGTTGATTTATATAGTGCCAGCTTCTCTGGGCAATCTTTGTTTTTTTTCCAGCTGTATAGTCTGGGCATAATCACTTTCACTATACTGGGCTTTTTTACTTGGTTTGGACTTGCACTCATCTCCCACTATGTTTAATGCTTAATTTAATGTTAATATACGGCTCACAAAATTTGCAAAATGAAATTTCCCCTCATTTTTGTGTGCAACGTATGTAATACCAATTTCGGTTTAATTGAATGTTCTGAGCATGCAGCGTTTCTCAGCCGAGTGCAGTAATTTCTATTTTGCCTCCGTGGATCTCTAGTTTTGTAAACATTGATTATTTGTAATCTGTAACATCAGATTGTATGATTGGTGGTCAAGCTTTGAACTTCTTAATTTCTGGTACAGGAAGACCCAAGAACATGGCTGGTTTAGATTAGGCTTCTGAGGGCTTTTGAAGATAAAGCAGATAAGTGTGAGAAAGACCTATCCAACCTATGCAGAAGTGTCTGAGGAGCACTAGGTGGTGCCTCTGAACTTGTGTCAAAATCACACTGACGGCTCCTTAATCCTTCTGTGGTTTTGAAGCTGTTCTCAGAAGAGGTCTCTGTATACTATAGTCTGAAGTTCTTCATAGTCTAGAGTTGTATCTGAATCTCTCTGCACAATTGTAGAGTCCATCCTGCCACCAATGGATTGTTTCTCTGGCCATGCATGATGGATTGGTGTGTGTTATGCTAGAAAGTACTGGCTGGTTTTGGGCAGGCAAATACACACTGGAAGAGACTGATTCATTCACAGCTATTTAATATATGGCTACAAAGCATCGCAAGCTTCTTGTGTTTTGAGCCATCAGATTCAAATCAGATGCATGATAATTGTAGGTTGGTAACCAGCAGTCTTCAGTCATCAGTAAGTTTTGCCACTTCAGTTTATTGTGACATTGTTTGACAGTAAAAGTGAGTGAAGTGACTGTCCCCCTAAGTGAGGGTTAAGGGTCAGCTCGGTGGGACTGGGAGTGGAACCCCCACTTGGGACGGGGGTTTGGATGCAAGTTAAATTCTTAGAAAGGTAGGGGATCAAGAGTGAGGGTACCTACATGTTATTTGCCCACAGGTGCCCAAACTCTTGCATAAGACTTTAGGTATCTTTAATAAAGCCATACTTTATTAAATATTAACATTTACATAGAGTTGATTTATAGTGATTTAAGTAATATTTTACAAAATCCATTGAAACTGGAAAACAACTTAGTTATTAAGTAATTCTTTTGTTGAATTACATATAATTACTATGATTCATGGAGATTTAAATGATTGTACATCATAAGAAATTTATCATCTTCTCTTAAATGCACTGCTTTTGGTCAAAAGCAAGAAAAACTCTCTTTCTCGGTCTCTGCCTCATCTGCCATGTTGATGGTTCTAATTACTGAAATTTGGAGAGATGCAGAAGACGTACTGTGGATCCCATCTGTCCCTCCGACAACTTAAAAGCCCAGCTTTGATCCCAGAATAACATACTTGATTTAGGACATTGCCATATTTTGCCTCCATGAATTCTTTGTCCTTTAACAGAGTTGATCAATCGCAGTTACAGAATGTGTTTCCTTGGGGTCTTGGCCTGCAGTCATTTTGGAGGAAGTCAAACAGGACCAGTCCTCTCTCCTCAAGGTACTGATGGATCCTACCCCCACTGCAGAGATGGAGCTGAGTTGATTGTCAGGCTACACTGACGAGCATGTCATGTCCTCAGTGCTCATGGGCTGCTGCTTGTCATGGTGACAGGAGGAGGCCATGTTTGTTGGCTGGCTTAAAATGTCGCCTCCTCTTCCAAGCCAGCAGATTGTTATCCTGGCTTGGGTCGAAGCCTGCTGGGAAAAATGACAAAGCAGCGTGATTTGATTTCTGCTGGGTTTGATTTATTGCCATTTTTCCTGGCTTGCAGCTTTTTAAAACCAAGCCTGACTTTGCCCAATATCAGCGCAAAGAAAGAAAAAGCACTTCAGCACCCACGTAGAAGGCCTACCTCGTAGTGGGACTTCATTTACATATTTTTTCCAACTGATTTAACATGATTTTCTATCTATGCATCTGTCAAAGACTGAAGCGCTTTTCATTTGTGCCCACTTTGCAAGACTGAAGACTACTTTAGGAAAAAAAAATTTATGTCACTATACATCACAGATTTGTCACTTTAATATAAAAGTCCCCTATAAACAGTTTAGTTAATTCAGATTCCATTTTTATTTTGTCTCAACTGTAACTGTCAAGTCTTTTTTTTTATCAGCTTTCATTTTCATAAGCCATCCTATTCAGATTAATGATCACAGTGGTTCAAGGAATTAGAAATGAACTCGTAAACACCTTAACATTTAACCATTCCATCACATCGTACACCCAGTCACTCAATCAATAACAAGATTTGATTATATTGCAGATTAAGGAGCTGACTGTACACTCACTGATCACTTTAATAGGTACACCTACTTGTTTCTACACTCACTGTCAATTTGATCAGTTCCACTTACACAGTTCTACTTACATATACAGGCTATACACTACATACTGTTTACATATGGTATATATGGTGTTGTAAAAACATAACGTTAGTACTCTTTATTCTGTTCTAAGATGTTGTTATTCTAAGATTCTGTCTACTGTTTTACTCTAGCAGTGACACTGATGCGTTAAACCAAACAAACAAACTAGAGTACTGAAAAACAAAGTTACTTTCTGCAAATAGTGTTGCACCATAGCTGTTTATTTGCTTACTGAACACACTGCAATATATTTAAATGCAAGTCCATTGCAAGGCCAAAAGCTGCAGTGTTTCCTCACCTTTCTTAGACAGGAACCGTGTTTGATGCCCGGCCTTGCCAGAACTCGAACTTGGGTCACTGCAGTGGTGGGCTATCAAGGTGCTACTTTCAAACTGATGCTTTAAATTCAAATACAACAAAGGTTGAAATGGTCCTAATTAGATAGATTTAAAAGAAATTCAACATGGGAACAAATGTGTAATAGAAATGTTTTATTTATATCCATATGTTCATCTGACTAATAATAATGCTGCTGATTCTAAATGCCAGCACATTAAAATTAAATTTTGTTTGCATTGGCTCAAATGTCATGTAGCCCACTGAGACAATTCCTGGTACTCAACTGCCACACTCTTAAAACAAGCTTCCAATAAATGTTCATATAAATTGGAATAAAGAGTGCTTTTCTGTTTAAGGCAAAATACTACAATCCCAATCAAGTTGAGATGTTGTGTAAAACATAAATAAAAACAGAATGATTTCCAAATCCTTTTTAAACCCTATTCAATTGAACACACTACAATGATAAGACGTTTAATGTTTAAACTTATAATTTTGTTGATTTTTTTTTTCCAAATATGCACCCGTTTGTAATTTGATGCCTTCAAGACGTTCCAAAGCAGTTGAGACAGGGCCAATAAAAGACTGGGAAAGTTGAGGAATTCTCAAAAAGATACCACAGCTAAGTGTCATGACTGGGTAGAAAGGGAGCATCCTCGACAGTCGTTCACAAGCAAGAATGGGGTGAGGGTCACCACTTTGTGAACAACTGCATGAGCAAAAAGTCATACAGCTTAAGAACAACATATCAATTGCATCAATTGCAAGGAATTTCATCATTTACGGTCCATATTGTTTTCAAAAGGTTTCGAGAATCTAAAAATAAAAAATCTCTGCAAGTAAGCGGCAAGGCTTAAAACTTTAAATGCCCATATAACCTTCGATCGCTTGGGTGGCACTGAATTTAAAAAATGCCATTATTCTGTAATGGATATTACCACATGGGCTCAGGAACACTTCAGTGTCAACCGTCAGTGAACACAGTTCATCGCTCAATGCATGTAAAAACTGCAAAGCATTTAATATATCGGCTTCTCTGGGCCGAGCTCATCTGAGATGGACTGATGTAAAGAGGAAAATATCCTGTGGTCTGATGAGTCCAAAGTTCAAAAGCCAGCATCTCTTATGGTATGGGTGCGTGTTAGCGCCCATGGTATGGGTAACTTACACATTTGTGAAGGCACCATTAATGCTGAAAGGTACATGCAGGTTTTGGAGCAACATATGCTGCCATTCAAGCAATGTATTTTTAAGGGATATCCCTGTTTATCTCAGCAAGGCAAGCCAAGCCACATTCTGTTTTAAAACTGTGTGGCTTTATAATAAAAGACGGCAGGTACCAGCTTGGCCTGCCTGCAGTCCAGACTTGTCTCCTATTGAAAATGTGTGGCTCATTACGAAGTGCATAATATGACAATGTAGTCCCTGGACTGTTAAGTAACAGAAGCTGTACATCAAGCAAAAATAGGAAAGGATTTCACCTACAAAGCTCCTCAGTTCCCAAATGCTTATATAGTTTATAGATAGACATGTCATGCCCCGACTCATGTACCAATAATGATTTTATACATATAATAATTATTTACTTCTCCATTGCTCAAGAAATTGGTTTTGCCCTCGATCAGTCCATCGTCTTTGCTTTGCATATGGATCCAAAACAGTTCAACGTGGCAGATCAATGCAGCCAGAAATGGACCCAGCAGAGCTGCCACATGACATGCCATATCAATTATTTTTCATCTAAAAACAGTCCACAATGCCTTGATGAGAATGTTTCCATTCATGCTTGAGAACCACAACAGTTTTCTTGCATTTTAAACTGATGCAAAATATTTTGCTAGTGTCTGAGAGCTGACTGACACTACAGTAAATAATCACATCTTTTTGGTTGCTCTGTAGATTGGAACAGGAAATATAGGGATACGATTCATTCAACGTCAAGCCACAACCATTCATTCGCACCTGACATTTTATTAAGGGAGGTAAGGTTTCTCAAATATTTCATTTTGCTGGTCCACCAGCACCCATGTAGAGCCCCAGTTGTATGCTATTTTCAAGTAAATGTGCCTTTAGCCAATCTTGTCAAGAAACATGAAGATTATTTTAAGAGCTTCACTTTGAAATGAATACAATGTAACTATATACACCACACACGCTAGGTCCTGCCATTATTCTACTTTAGGCTGACTGATTCCTCCCTGTCAATGTTAATTCATTTTTGGATTGTGCTTGAGATGAGAGTACTGTGTGGGAGTCTTCTCCCAAGGCACCTGTGCATGTGCATTTTCACGTTTTTCTTGGATAGCCCTGCTGATGGGGGTTGGGCTGTCCTTGGCTTATTTACCTTGATTGCTAGGGTTTGCCTTTGTTGACATTTTCAGCAACATCATTTAGAAGGGGATTAGCTCTTGCTCACAAAGATGCAGGGATGGGAACCTTACTGTCACACCACAAACCAGTGATTCACCTCCTAGTCACCAGAGGACACAGTCACTAGAGTTTATAGAGCTGGTCCTACCCTTTCTGCTTCACTTCATTCAATTTAATGGGACATATGATATCATTACCATGTCAGGGTGAACCACCTATCCTCTTTCAAGGTGTTATTGCCTTGAGTGTTGGCGCTGCACTGTATCAGATACCATGGTTTGCCTCTTCATTTCTAACCATCTAAAGAGTATGTTGGAAATGATGTACGTCTGGCATCTAACAAAGAAAGGAAACATAATAACATAAGTTTGGAAGTTCATCTCTGCCTTAGTTCATGGGTGCCATTTTAGGCATCTATGCTAGGGGTCTTTTTGAGTTGTCCATTGTTGAAGACTTAATATTGAAACTCAGTCTATTGTTTCATTTCCTGCTTTTTCTATCACTGTATGCCAGTGTATGCCACTGGTTGTCACACTGGACATGCTGTGGCAGCTGGAGCCTGCACAATGGCAAGAAGTGTTGTAGAAGTGCACAGTACCAGACACCATGATTTCACTATTCATTTCAAACATTCAAACCAAAATGAGACACTTGTGACTGAAACATACTTAATAACTTGTCATTTTGATGTGACCTGCAGACAGATTTTTGCCACTGTTGATAAACCTATATGACCGTATGCCTCTGTTGGTCTGCAAATTCAGCTACTTCCTGTTAGGGTTCCTACCATACGCCCCGGTGTGTTCTACCGCACTCGCCGTTACAGAAGCGATCGGTGAGGTGGTTTATATCCTGTGCGTAATTTATGACCTGATGACGAACACCTGCTGTTTTCGCTACTTAAGTGCGGCTTCTGGCATCGTTCGTGGCCAGGTCGTCTCCACACTTTCGGCGCATCCGACCACCGGCGCGCACACGCCTCAACACCCTGGACGTTTAAAGCCGATGGATGTGCAAGAGGGGAACCTCAGAGGTATTTATATTGTCTAGGGACAGACTCTAGACTAGGTGCTGTGCCGAGCTTCACTCCAGCCGGCTGCACGCTCTATATGAGATTGGAACTTGTGCTCCTCGCACGTTCAAGCTTGCGCTCTTTTCAAACCCCACTCCAGCCGGCTGTGCGCCCTGATTTCAGATGCACCCCAGCTCGGCTTTTTTCATTCCTTTTTTTGCACGTTTGAACTCGCTCACTCTAGTCGGCTGCCCGCTCTATATGAGACGCGCCCCAGCATGGCATTCCCGCGCGTTGTATAGCTTTACTCCAGCCGGCTGCCCGTTTCAAACGAAACGCACCCTGGCTTGGAGTGTTGCCGCCCAGCTGCACTCTCTCATTGTATCCCATCTCTACCAAGCAGCCAATGTTGGGTCCTAGAGCAAGACCCTTAATCCACAATTGTATCAGTTATAAGTCACTCTGATACTGTCTGCTTATGGCTATACAGTATGTACATGTACAATGCCTTGCAATCAGGTGATACCCTGTCCATGGTGTACTCCCACCTTATGTCCAGTATTTTTTGGGATATATTCCAAATGTGGGCAGCATGGTGGCTCAGTGGGTAGCACAGCTGAGTCACAGCAAGAAGGTCCTGGGTCCAATCCCAGGATGGAGTCCTTTTTTGTGTGGAGTCTGTTTGCATGTCCTCCGGGTACTCTGGTTTCCTCCCACATTCCAAAGACATGTATTAGGTTAATTGGTGTGTCTAAAGTAGCCCTTAGTGTTACTGTGTGTGTGCCCTACGATGAATTGGTGCCTAGGGCTGTTCCTGTCCTTGCACCCAGAGTTGCTGGGCGGGCACCGGTTGGCTCGCAACCCCATGTGGATTAAGCAGAAGATAAGATCAATGAATGAATGAATATTCCAAACATACTGCAATCTTGACGACGCTCCCATATTTAACTGAGCGAGTGCATTTCGACTTCAGCCTGTTCTCTAGTCATTACTTAGACTATTATCTCATCTGACTGTTCACCTTCATCTTTGTTTAAAACCATACTAATGCTTTGCAACTTGAACATGCTTTGTTTTGTACTTTATCTAAGCAACATAAACAAAGTATACATTAATTCATACAGCTCTGAGTATGTTGTGCTACAGAAGGCCTCAAGCAGACGGCATGCATACCAACCGCTGGAGGTTCCTCGTATACCTGCAATAAGAATAACGAGGGTAAATGTTACATCTTGACCACCCATTTCAGGAAACGTACACCACTAGTATTGAAGCAGGAAGATTAATAGAGCCATTGGCTCTATACAAGCCTTTGAACACTGCTACAAGATATAGTTGTAATGAGTCTTTGTTAAAAAAGCATTTAAAATGGGGTCATACAGTACTTGTCAGACTAATGAGCAATAAATTCTGTCTGTCGCAGGTGGCAGATCCTGTGATTAACTGTGATATGCCACAAATTAGAAGGCAGAAACAAACATTATCACACAGAAGCAGCCAAATTATAAATTATTTTATCGCCAATGGGAAAATGTGATACATATGTTCCTCCAAAAATCTAATTTACATCATAAAGCATGTTGTATTGTGCATGTACCCCTTTCTAGTTTTCAAACTCAAATATTTGTATAGCACTGTTTTTTAAAAGAGCATTGTCTCAAAACACCTTTACAAATAAATAGGTCCACAAATCCAGAATTACTTGGCACAGCAAATCTTGGCACTATTTAGTTCATTAAAAAGTGTCACTGTAGGTGACTGTACATTTACATTTACATTTACATCGTTTAGCAGACGTCCTTATCCAGACTTACAATGAATACAGTTTTACAATCCAAACAATTATGGGTTAAGGGCTCTGCTCAGGGACGTAAGTGTGGCAGATGTGGGATTTTATCTCCTGGATCTTCTGGTTCATATTCCAGTACCTTAACGACTAGGCCACCACAGTGCTGTAACTTTAACCCTAACCCTTTCGTCCCTAAGTATCACTTGTGTCTGCTTCCCTGCTTTTTGTTCAACCTTTCTCAGTACAGTGTGAAAAACATGACAAAATCTTTACATACAGCATTGAAAAGACAATTCAACAACAGGTAAGTACAGTGACTAGTACCAACTAGGGATCTATACAGCATAGTAAATCTAACTAGGAGTGTAATTTTCTGAGTGTGTTGGTGGTTTATTTAACACGCGGCCCAAGAGCGATCCGCTAGGAGCAGGATTCGAACTCGGGTCGCCGCCTTGACCTTCCATGTATCAGCCCGCTACACTATCACGAGGTCGGCGTTAGGCGCTTCCCAGGGTGAAACACAAAGAGGGGAGTTCTAAGGACAAACTAAGGAGTCGCCAAAATGCAGAACTCAAACGAAAGGAGTAAATATGAAAGGGGGAGAAAAGAAAGCCCTAACACTGCTCAGCACTCTGCTGGCAGGTAATTTACTTTCTTCTAATTTATTTATTTTTTCTTTATTTTTTGGGGTTTATTTATTTTTTACAAATTGACTTCTATATATACAAATCCTTTTCTTAGAGAAAATGGGGTGGTAGCTTGCTCCACGCCAAAAGTGGGAATAGAAGGATTCGATGTAGTGACGTCGTGGGAATACAGCCCAACAACCAATGAAGAGCCCCTACGCGAGGGAACGTAGTTAGAAGGCACGTAGCCAGAGGGTTAGAATTTAAGTAGAGCGGCCATCCAACGGGGGAAAGGTTGCGAAAAAAGAGAGGAGAGAATCATACCATAAAGTCTACTCTTTCCCTTAAATATTGAAATTACCTCGGGCATTTTGCCCTACACCACTAACCCTCTATGAGGCCTAGTGTTACCAGTATCTCTGTCCCTGTCCCTGTCCCTGTCCCTGTCCCTGTCCCTGTCCCTGTCCCTGTCCCTGTCCCTGGGCAAGAGAGCACAAAGAGCTAAAGGTGTGACGAGGAGCACCGGTCTGAGTTCAGATTAAGTAGAGCCTCGACCAGGTGCTCCTCATTGGGACTGATTGCCCCTTAGTGTTCTGGGAGCTGTAGTTTTCTCCAGTTTTCTGTGACCGCCTTGGGCGGCCTCTGCTGGTCGTTTGTGGAGTAGCACGATTCTCCCTGGTGGCCACAGGAGGAATCAGCCCACTCCTAACATATATATTCTATTATATATATATATATATATATATATATATATATATATATATATATAATAGAAGGATAGATAGTTGATGGATATACCCTTACAGTAAAAGTATTGTAGTTTCAGACAATGTAGAGCCAGATGTGTTTGTGCATATGCACAATTTCAATGTGTGTGATGGACTCATTAGGTACTTTGATGTGTCTATGGGTGGATAATGGCTTTGCTTTGTTAATTGCAGGCTTGTCACTACTTTATCAGCACAGGAAGATGAAGGTTTCTTGTTTTTGAGACAAAGGCATTGATAATATGGAGTGACAGGCCTGTCACTGAATTTCATTTCTCTGAGATTGATGAGCCCTCTGAGAGAAGGATGACATGCCCCATGACTGATTATTCTGACTCGTGCCCTGTAAGAAAGGATGGTGTATGTCACTGAGTACGAGATAAAGGCCAGTTGGGTCTTTGGCTAATTTTGGGCAAGTAAAATGTCCTAATGTTTGAAATTTCAGGAAGTTTGTTCAGATAGACATTAGACCAAATCTCCTCTGCTGGATGCGTTAAAAAACATAAAAGGCAGACATGCAACAGGATGATGGGACGCAGCGGACAAAGCCACTTTAACAAAGACAGTCCTACTGAGAAGGAGTCTTACTTTTAAAAAGCAACACATTTGAGTTTTGCATGAATGCATGTGTAGGGTTTAGTGGTGAATTAGCATTGACAAAAAAGCTTCCAGAAGCACAAAATGAGGACGGGGGAATAATGAATATTAATGTAATGTAGGTTACTGTTTTGTCCTCAAAGGTTATTTTTACTTTTGTAGTTTATTTTCATATCCAATGAAAAATGCATATCCTTTTATCAGTAAAAGAGCTCTCTGCTTAATAAAATAGTCATTTCCATTCATGCACGCAAGTGCCACGAACAGATACGGTAACTATGCGGGTAAAGTGGGATTTAAAAATCCTTTGTTTCTTGGTTTCATTTCACTTCCTGAAAAAATTGCAGTGCTCTGTTTTGATGATTAGAATAAAAAAGATAACCTTAAACCCCATCTTCTATTTCTCATTGAAAAGAGAAAATGAACATTCTCATTTGCATTAACCTGATATCAGACGCAGCAGAAATCCAGCCTGGTCCTGAATCAGCATTACTAGTGGACCTTAAATCCATAATCTCACTGAACAGATAGGTTTCCAGTGCAAGGATATTAAAGGCTCACATCGGTCAGATCAAATCACCACACACTGGTCATTGTTTGGTATGTACTAGGTGAAAGATGCTGGGATGATGTTATGGAACAATTGATACAAGACCACACTACAATATTAGTGCAGATAGTAATAGTACACTGCATAAATACCATCATTACAACTTAAGGCAACAAGATACTGGATACAAAAATATGACTAAAAGCAAATAAGACAAAATCATTTTGCATAGAT
>JAUZST010004579.1:0-16213 GCA_034779995.1 Parotocinclus haroldoi | reverse complement strand
GCACATGGCATCAGTGATTGATAATAGACTCTGTGCTCCTAACCCATAAGTAACTACATTTTCTCTTTTCTCTCTGAAGAGATGTTCTGGTACCAGTTCCAGCACCACACATTTAGACGTTCCTCCACCTCAGCATCGCTCTACTGGTCTTTATCAACAGAACCCAGTCATTTAGTCACTAGGAGACGATGTGCCTCCAAGGACCTCGCACTGAGGATCTATTTTTCTTTCAAATCAATGTTGTTAATTATTTTGTTACTAACTATTATTATTATGTGCACTAAATATCATTACTGATTTTAATTTTACTTAAATGTACTTAATTTTACTATTACCTTGATATACTTTTAAGTATTGACTTAATTAACATTTAGACCACCCGTGAAGGGGGGGGTTCCTTTTTGAGTCTTGGTCTTCCCAAGGTTTCTTCCTACCACTTTCCGGGAGTTTTTCCTTTCCACTGTCGCCCTAGGCTTGCTTAATTTGGGTTTGGCCTTTCCAGATAATATAAGATTGTAAATCTGCTTTGAGACAATGCTCCGTTATAAAAGTGCTATAGAAATAAATTTGACTTGACTGGAATTATTTCAAATTATTTTTAAAGAGCTCAAGAACTTTTCAGCACCGGTGTTTACAGCACATAGTTTTACAGTGATATACTTCCCAGTAGATAGCCATACAGATGGACTAGATTGTAGACAATTTTCCATTTATGAACTACTGTAGCTATACAACATTGTACTCACTCTGTGTATGTGTCCTGAAGAACATGTATCGTGCCATTATGCTCAGACACATCACTGACTGTAAGTTTGCCGTCAGCACTCAGGCAGCAGAAAAGAGAAGAGCCTTTAGCCATTTTGCCTTTAACAATCTTCTCGATGTCTGTATTGAAAGGGCTGTCTGGTGAGAGCGCAACCTCTAATGCATGCTGCACGCGAACGTCTGGTTTACTGAACATTTTAACGTTTTGTGACACCGTGCAATTTGTTTTGTGCACCTTTTAATGCCTAGAATCGACCAAGTCCTCTAAATAAGGTATACAGCCTCATTTCCTCGTGTTAGCGCCGGTTCTCATAATTCTCATAATGTAGTCACACAGCCTCATTTCCTCGTGTTAGCGTCGGGTCTCTATTTTCCGAGGAATCAGATTAACCCGAAATTTCATCACTTTAAATACTATACTTTAAACATTTCCGAGACCAAACAGTGCAGCTGACAATCACGTGCCACTTTCTCTGTCACGTGATACAGCCTGACAAATAAAACAACGATTTTGCAGACGAAACGACAAGGCGAAAGGAAGATATGCAGATCGTATCGAGCAGTCAGTTAAAAATAAAAAAGTTTATTTAAGGTTGTTCCTGCACCCAGAGTTGCTTTGTGGGCACTAGCTGACCCGCAACCCTGTGTGGATTAAGCGGAAGATAATGGATAGATGGATGGATAGAAGGATGGATGGATGGATAGACATATAAGCAGCATGCATTTGCTCAATATTTAATCAATTATTACAGTTAATCAATGTATAGATATAATATATTTCCATATTTTTTGTTCATTTTTTTTACCTTCACACAATTTATACAGGGAGCAAATTTGATATGTAGTTGATGATCATGGAAATTGTTTGTTTATTTTACATCCCATTAATGGGTATTCACAACAGGATCAAATGTTCATCGACACAAGTCAGACTTATTCATACTGGTCCTATTTAGAGGAACCAGGTAGTTCAAGATTGGACATCCAATCCAAAATAGCTGTGAGGAGACTGTGCTAACCGTGTGCCTCCCGCATAATAGAAATAAAACAAAATGTACTATTTTAGCGTGACCAGTTAACCTGGTCTTTGTAATGTGGTAAAGACCACCCAGAGTTGATCTAGCAGCTTGTGTGTCTATGCCACCCCTAACTGAAACAAGGGTGATAGTTTATGCTCAAATAGAATGCATCCTTTAAGATTAAATACTAATAAGCCAACAAAAAATACATAAACAAACATTTTACATTTGTGAGCAAGTAAAACTGTTCAATAATACATCTATTGTTATCAAGCTTGCTAACCTAACCATTGCAAGCTCACAAGCGTTTCCAAAAAAATGTATTTTTTTAAAACAAGAAGCCTTTACTCGGACAACAACTATTAATGTCTTATGGGGACTGGGAAGTGAGTGTTAGGCCATGACAAACAGTCGGGATGAATTCCTAATAACTCGCTTGTAGATAAGAAGTCTACTATATAGGGTGTGATAACCCTTGCTTTGTACTCTATACTAGGGAGTATATGTAGGCTGGAGGCGCCATTTGGACTCAAGCCTGGGGTTCCGTCAACAGCAGACTGGATGTAGAGCCTCAAAGTCAAAGAGCGCGATTATGGAGTCATTTAGATGATGGAAATAATTTCAAACGTTGTGATTAAATTGTTTCAGCTGTCCGGACTTTCTAGCGAAAACTATGTGCGCAAAAAGATGGAGGAGAAAGCCTTAGAAGTTTATGGTGAGTGGAGCTAACTGCAATTAGTGCGGTAACAGTTGTTAAGCTATCAAGTGGGAATTGCGGAAACCATGTTCACTGAAAGCTATTATAATTATAAATGTAAATATCATTTGGAAGTACAGCTCTACTCG
This sequence comes from Parotocinclus haroldoi, assembly GCA_034779995.1. Classification (NCBI taxonomy): domain Eukaryota; kingdom Metazoa; phylum Chordata; class Actinopteri; order Siluriformes; family Loricariidae; genus Parotocinclus; species Parotocinclus haroldoi. The sequence goes on along the minus strand of JAUZST010004579.1, from coordinate 13,583 downwards.
TTTATTTAATAAAACAGTATCAGAAATGAATGTTGTATGGACTGTATTGTACCATGATTCTACAGGTTGACTGTAACATGGTGGCTTGTCTACTTCTGTTTTCATTAGATGTAATCCGCACTATACGAGATCCGGAGAAGCCCAATACTCTGGAGGAGTTGGACGTGGTGACTGAAAAGTGTGTGGAGGTTCAGGATCTGGGCGATGATGAATACCTTATCATTATCAGGTTCTCCCCTACAGTGCCACATTGCTCTCTGGCCACACTGATAGGTGAGTAACTGCATAAAGAGGCGTGTTTCAGTTAACTGCCGTTTGAGAAACAGATTCTCAGTTAGATTCTCAGATTCCTTTGAATCACAAAAGGAGGCAATTCTGTTTCATATTCTCCATGATAACCTTCTCATTGGAAAAACTTGCCCCCTATGTCCTTGCCCGGAGATAGCCTAAAAGGCCCCCTCACTAATTACAATCTGGGGTGTTTACATATGACATTTTCCCTTTTGTTTCAGAAATACGTGTCCTGTGCCTTTTGACTCGCCCTGTACTGAACACCCCAAAAAATTAAAAATAAAGCTTTCTCAATAGCAGTTATAATCTTGAGTAACAAATGATAAAAAAGACATATTTGTTTAAGAGGACCATCACATATGTATAATGCCTAGTGACACCCCTGCAAGTGACGTACATGCACATTGTCTGTCTGTTCTATTTACGTTCAGTGTTTAAACCAGTTTAAGACTTCATGAGACTGGTCCAGATTCAGTCATGCAATGGAGTTGCATGGATGGGAATCATTTCAACTTCTGTATCAACCTTTTATCTATGTACTTTGTTTTAGAAAGGGTATTTAGAAGCTTAATTAATCTTGATGAGAAGGTGGAAACTTGAAAATTATGTATTTAGAGTAACTGAGGTGCTCAGGGTAACCTATTTTACTGTCACTGCCAACAATGTCAACTACTGCCTATGGAGTTTGATCTCTGTTTGCTTCATATTAAAACCTGTTAGCAGTTGGTGCGACTGAAATAATATACTGTAGTATATATCAATAATTAGAAAGGGTGTATACAAACGTTTGTCCATTAGTAATTATATCATCATGTTGTTACGTAGTTTGGTTCATGTAATATAGTAAAAAAATAGTATAAAAAGCACATATTTAGAAATAATATACTTTAACACAAGATATTGTCTTGATTAGGTTTTTAATACTGATTTATGTTATAGGCCTCTGCTTACAAGTGAAACTACAGCGTTGCCTTCCATTTAAACACAAGGTAAGGGCCAGTTTGGGATTCAACCATTTTAAACAAAACCCACTCAGTTGGAGTCCCATCTTTAAAAAACTAAAATCAAAGCTCATTGTCCCTATGGAAAGTCTTGTGGTAATTTTCATTGCGATTGCTGTTTAAATTGCAAATTCAATGCATTTAAATGGTCTACTGGGAAGCTGATGTTAAGATTGTGTAATGAGGAAAGGGATATGAGAACCAGCGTAATTTCTTTATGGATTATCCTTAATTAGTGATAGTTAGATTATCCAGTGCCTTTTTTAATTACATACAGTGAGAGTCAAAAGTTTGGACATACCTTCTCATTTAAACCTACTAATTTTTTTCACGTTGTAAATTAATACTGGCATTTTCCAGACTATAAAGGAACACATAAGAAATCATGTTGTGAACTTTAAAGTGTTAAACAAACCAAAATATGTTTTAGATTTTAGTTGCTTCAAAGTAGGCACTTTCGGGTTTGATTGCAGCTTTGCGCACTTGTAGGATTCTCCCAATCAGCTTCATGAGACAATCACCTAAAATGGTTTTCCAACAGTCTTGAAAGAGTTCCCAGAGGTGCTGAGCAATTGTTGGCTTTGCTGTCACTCTGCAGTCCAACTCATCCAAAACCATCTCAATTGGGTCTAGAGCAGGTGACGGTGGAGGCCAGGTCATTTGACACTCCATCCTTCTCTTTCTTGGTTGCTGCGGAATGCTGTAGTAACCATGCTGGTTAAGTGTGCCTTAGATTTCGAATAAACCACCAACAGTGTCACCATACTTCACAGTGTAAACTACATAGGAGGAGTACGTAGGAACCATCCGCTCACTCTTTCTGCGTCTTACAAAGACCTGGCTTTTGGAAAAAAAAAAAAACCTTAAATTTGGATTTCCACTGGTCTAATGTTCATTTCTTGTGTTCCTTGGCCCAAGCCATTCTCTTTACTCAAAAAGGACTGTTTACTGTATACCAACTCTACCTTTTCACAACACAATAGATGGTAACAAACATTAAGAAAAAAAGAAACTCTTGACAAGGCTCAACTGTTAACCGAAAGCTATTTTAGGTTACTACCTTATAAAGTGGACTAAGAAAATGGCAAGATGGCTGGAGCTGTCATCTAACAAGAAGTGCCTACCTTAAAGGATCAGAAATCTAAAATGTATTCTATTTCTTCATAGTTTGGATGACTTCAGTATTTATATATAATGCAGAAAAATATGAAATAATAATTTTTAAAAAACACTTAATTAGAAGGTACATCCAAACTTTTAACTGGTATTGTATATGGTATTGCAGTAATTATTTTGTTGTTCTGTTGACAGCTCGAAATTTACATTACAGAGGGAACACATTCAACTGAGGAAGACAGTAAGTAAAACGTGTGTGTGTGTGTGTGTGTGTGTGTGTGTGTGTGTGTGTGTGTGTGTATATATATATATGTATGTATGTATGTATGTATGTATGTATGTATGTATGTATGTATGTGTTTGATTGATTGATTGATTGATTGATACCCTGCCGATTTTCCGAATGGTGGTCTGTAATTTTTATTGTAGGTACACTTCAATGATGAAAGACAGAATCTAAAAAAATCCAAAAATATTTTTTTAGAAATAATTAATTTGCATTTTATTGCATTAAATAATTATTTGATCACCTACCAACCAGCAATAATTCTGGCTGTTAGTTTTTCTTTAAGAAGCCCTCCTATTCTGCACACATTACCTGTATTAATTACACCTGTTTGAACTCGTACCTGTATAAAAGACACCTGTTTACACACTCAATCAATCACAATCCAACCTCTCCTCCAATCTCAAGACCAAAAAGCTGTTTAAGGACACCAGAGACAAAATTGTAGACCTGTACAAGGCTGGGATGGGTTACAAGACAATAGGTAACAGCTTGATGGGAAGTCAATGACTGTTGGCACAATTATTAGAATATGGAAGAAACACAAGAAGAGTGTCAGTCTTCCTCGGTTGGGAGTTGTGTGCAAGAACTCATCTCGTGGGGTAAGGATGATTCTAAGAACAGTCAGGAATCAGCCCAGAACTACAAGTAATGCTACTAACTTGCACGTTAGTAACACACTACGCCACCATGGATTTAAATCTTGCAGGGCACGCAAGATCCCCTGCTCACACCAGAAAATGTCCAGGCCAATGACCAGCTGGATGATCCAGAGGCGGCATGTGAGAAGGTCATGTTGTCAGATGAGACAAAAATAGACCTTTCTTGGTATGAACTCTACTCACCATGTTTGGAGGAAGAAAAAGAATGAGTACAATTCCAAGAACATCATCCCAACCGTGAAGCATGGGGGTGGAAACCTCATACTTTGAGGGTGCTTTTCTGCGGGGGGAGGGGACAGGGCGTCTGAATCATATTGAAGGGAGGATGGATGAGGTCCTATGGCGCAAGATTTTGGCCACCATCCTCGTTCCCTCATTAGGACCATTGAAGATGGTTCGTGACTGGGTGGGCAACTTAAGGAGTGGCTCCATAAGAAGCATATCTAGGACCTGAACCCAATAGAAAATCTTTGGAGGGAGCTGAAACTGTTTTTCTGTTCTATCCTAAACACTTATTTCATGAAATAAAATGCTAATTCATTATTTAAAAGTCATAAAGTGTGATTTTACTGGAATTGGAAGTGTAGCTACAATAAAAATTACAGACCTCTCCATTCTTTGGAGGTAAGAAAACTTGCAAAATCGGCAATGTTTCAAATACTTATTTTCCTCGCTCCATATGAATTATGAAGGTCAGCAGACTTTATTTCATTTATGTCAGCTTTAATCACAACCAAGATGATTAAATGGGACTTTGTGTGCCATCTCCTATATATTTAAATAAGATGTGGATGACCACTTAGGAATACCTTTACATTAGCTACTTTGGGAAGCATGGTGGCTCAGCAGTTGGTGCCATCGCCTCAGATTTCATCCCGACTTTGAACTCTGTCTGTGTGGAATTTGCATGTTCTCCCCGTGTCTGCGTGGGTTTACTGCGGGTAAACTGCTTTCCTCACAGAGTAGAAAGATATTAGGCTATTTGATTATGCTAAATTGACCCAATCCGATTATGTAAATACTTTAGAAGTAACCTGTGTTTTGTTGTAACCTTGTGTGTGCACCAAAAATGGCCTTTGGTGATGTTTGTGATGTTAAATAAGCCAGTCAAATAAAACGTACTGAATCCCTTTTTTAAAGCACATCTCTGTCAAGAGCTCCAGTCATTTTAAGACTATGCGTGCCAATGTTTGTCATTTGTTTTGTGCCATGTACAGAGAGACTGTACTATGTCTGTTCTCAGGTAAAGAAAAACGAGAAAAGCCAGAGCGAGATGGTGATGATGAAGAATCCTTTAGGCCTCCTACCATGTCATTTGAATCGTTTCTTACTTATGACGAACCCTCCACTAGTAAGAAGAAGAAGAAAGCCCCTCGACCAGCGCAGCCTGTCGTCCCTGCTCCTTCAGTATCGTCCAAGTCAAGTAAAGCCAATGGATCTTGCCGGAAAAGGTCCGAGCCATCTCACACACCAGTTTCCACACCCATTCTCCACGAGAAACGTAAGAAGGTGAGGTCACTAGCAGTAATTAGTGAGGCTTTTTGTAGCGCTCAGTGATTCTTTTTTAAGAAGAGAGGCACGTAATGCTTTACAAAAGACAAAGGTTTTATATTTTGTATCACTCTGACACTTATTCCCAGGTAGCTGATATGGTGCCCACTCTACCTGATATCCCCTTGCCAGCAATTCAGCCCAACTACAGACCACTTCCTTCTATAGACGTCACCCCAATGTCCCCGCAAAGACGCAAAGGTAGACGTTCTTAGTTACTAAATCATAAAATTTTGCATACATATTGAATCTGAAATATAAATGTTTTACACATTTCTGCACAGACGTCAAACACAAACCATAAAAAGCTCATGCAATTCACATTTAAATGTCCTGTTTTTCCATTTTTCCCACTAGTCCCTGTTGCGTTTGATGAAGAGGATGCGGGCTTCACTGGGCGACGCTTCAACTCCAAAATGGTGGTGTATTCTGGCTCAAAAACCGCATACCTGCCTAAGATGATGACTCTATATGAACAGTGTATTCGGGTTCTGCAGAACAATATTGACTGTGAGTACCAAAACCATAAACTGCTCACCAAAATCTAAATACAGTGCAATCAACTTAAACTTAATTGGTTCCAGAAGGTCGTTCGAAGTCAGAATTAAGTATCTTTGGAAGAAGTAATCTTTATGCGTTCCTGATACCCCAAATGATCGTTCTTTTACTCCTATATTCATGTATTCATTATGTAATCCATAATTAAAAGCATGAATAAAGCAAAGGAATGTGATACAATAGTAAAAATAATGTATAAATGCATATGAAATATAAGGACATGAAATAAGTGATAATAAGCTGAAACAATAATGCCATGGATTTGAATGCAGTTGTCGGGACATCTTTTGGAAGATTGTGGTCATTGCCACTCAGTCTTTTATCTCAGGTGCCCATATTCGAAGTTTGAATTTGAGGGTAAAAAAAAAAAACATTTAAATGTACCGTTTGATGTCCGAATGGTTCAAGTAAAGAAGCATCTGAGCTTCAAGATTCCACTGTATTCATTTAGATGATATGTTCACAGTGGAATATTTTCTTAACCTATACAAATCGTTCTGTAATATCCTTTTCACCAATCTTCATTTTTAGATTTTTAAGATTTAGCTTATCTTAGCCTTTTATCACTGTTTCCATAGTTTCTTGGCTGTTACCTTTACAAAGAGACCATTCCTTTTTTTTAATACTGCTTACCAATTTCCTCTCTTTTCTGGCTGAAGTCTAATAAATACAAAAATAAATAATTATATATGGTTATTATAAAACAAAGTGTTGCCTAATATTTGCACAGTATAGTACATATTAAGAAGGAAGTATGTATGCATAAGATCATGTGATCTACTGCAGCCAGTGTGACGTAAGCCTGACATTAACTTATCTGCTACTGTGCTATTTCCTGTTAGCAATTGATGAAGTTGGTGGTGTACCTTTTGAGATTTTGGAGCCCGTTTTGGAGAGGTGTACTCCAGAACAGTTGTACCGTATTGAGCAGTGTAACCAGGTACATGCATACACGGACAAAAAAATGCTTTATTGCTGCATTCATAACAGTGCATGGCCATTTTCTGAGGTGCAATGGAAAGCAGTTTGTGTGATACTAACATTATTTACACTCCCTTAAGTATTTCACAGAGGAATCAGATGAGTTATGGATGCGACATTGCCAGCGAGACTTTAAGTCCGACTCCCCTCAGGAGTATGAATCGTGGAGAGAGATGTACCTGCGCCTGTACCAAGAAAGAGAAGATCGCCTGCGCAAACTCACACAGAATATTAGCTCTGCTCATGCCAATAAACCGAAAGGTATTCATACTTTCTTTTTCTGCTTTGTGCCCCTGTTCTTTGTTTCTTTAAGGAATTTTTAAGCTTTACCAAATATTGCTAATGCTAAGCGGTATGACAAGAAAAGCATTTCTCACTGTATTTGAATGGAAATACAGAATTGTCATGTGCGTCCCTAACAGGTCGGCAGGTGAAAATGGCATATGTGAATTCGGCTGCAAAACCCCCTCGTGACGTTCGAAGAAGGCAGGAGAAGTATGGTACTAAAGATGGCTCTACCAGCATCGGCATCAGTGCTGCAGCTCCTACCCCTATCAAGTGAGTATGAGCTTCCATGCCAAGTAATGTACTCACGCTTTTTGAATATAGTATGAGACCAAATATTGTGACCAATCTCATATTAAATATTGTTTCTGTAATCCAATAAAAAACAATCCCTGACAGAGTAAACAGATGAGATATTGGCCAAATGTGTCTAATGCATATTGGATATGTCTCTTGGCTGCAGTTGCTCTATACTTGAAGCGTGTTATTTCAAAAAATGATGATAATAAAAAAAACCCTTTGTTTTTATTAACAGACCCAGATCATACATGTAACAAATTTCAATGATCACATTTCACACAAGCTTTTTTGTATACAGAAATGACCAAATAATTTGGCATGCATGAAATCTGATATGGGAGCCATCAGAATAAAAACCGGCTTTACCCCTGTATCGTCTGCTTTGCAGTTGAAAAAATATTTCATATTTTTCAGTAATTTCATGTAGGCTCAATATTAAATTAAATTAGAATTATATAGTTGTCTAATTTCAGGTTTTATATCTTCACCATCTCTTTATTCATTTATTTGTTTATTAGAAACTCTACTAATACTGAGGAGGGCTTCCATTTGCTCTCAAAATAGCCTTAATTTTTTGTGGCATGAACTCAACAGACTGTTGCAAGCATTCTCCTAAGGTTCTGCTCCATGTTGATATTGTTCCTGCAGATTTTTGGATGCACTTTTGTGCTGCGAGTATCTACTTCTAATGTATTCCAAACATATTCCATTGGATTCAGATCCAGTTACTGGGAAAGTAAACAAACCCATTGTGATGTTTATGAATCCTGAACAAAAATCCTGTTCGCTTTGTAGCCATTAGAAGTTTTTTAAATTGTGTCCATGAAGCATTTGATTGGAAACCAAACTTAAATTGGCTATGACATTCAAGCAGTGATCCATTGGTATTGATTGGTTCAGAATGTGCCAAGAAAACTTTATCCACATCATTACACCACTCCCACCAGCTTGGACTGCTTACACAAAGCAAGTTGGGTCAATGGATTTGTTATTCTGGTGCCAAGTTCTGACCCTACCATCTATGTGTTGCAGCAGAAATAAAACAATATCTGACCTGATTGTTTTTCCAGTCTTCAACTGACCATTTTTGGTGAACCTGTGCCCATTGCAGCCTCTTGTTTCTGTTCTAAGCTGACATAACCTGTTGTGGGCTTCTGCAGGTTTAATGTGCTGTGCCTAAAGATGCTTTTCTGCTCACCACAGTTTATCTTATGAGTTATTGTAGATTTTCTGTCTGCGTCAACCAGTTAAGAAATTCTCAGTTGACTCTCTTACCAACTAAAAGTCTCCACAGAACTGCCACTTACTGGATGTTTTCTCTTAAAATATAAATGTTTAATAAACGTACTATTGTATGTAAAAATCCCAGGAGATGCTAAATGTTATATCAGCGATTTAATCAAATACAATTTAATTACATTTGTACTATTTTGGTATTCTGTCATTGTTGGTTTAAAGGTAGTTATTTTCTTAAATTAAAACACCATTTATAAAACTAAGATTGTAATGGCGAATAAAATCAGTAAAAATTAAATGGAATTTGTGGAAAAGAATCAAATGGATTTCATAGGGCCCTACATAATATGTACAGTTGACCCTCAAACTATAATACACCTCAAATAACCTGGACATTGAATGATTCTGGACATTTTTTCTGCTTCCAAATTAAAATTCCCACTTAGAATATGGGCACATAAATAAAGAACAATCTAGAACAATCGCCTAGAACAATCATTTGGGGGTGGGGAATGAATGAATCGTATTTGCAGTAATTCTTGGGCCAATTTGTTTTAGACTTCAAACATATCAGAGTTTGAATGGCTTTCTGGAACCAATTAAGTTACATTACCAATTAAGTAACTAGATTACACTACTGTATTATTTTATGAATACATCTGTGGTATTTTAAGATGTAATATTATTGTGGATTGGTACCTTGGTTGGTGGGCCCACTGGATACTGGACTGAGAAATACTGTATTAGAATACCCAATGAAGTAATTAATTATGCAATCCACTAAATCTACTGAATACAAGTATTTAGTTCATGGTTGTTTCTGTTTTAGGATCAGACCTGCTATGTCACAAAGCTCCCAAGGCCTGTCGGGTAATAGTGGCCAGTCTTCCTTCAGCCCTCCTGAGTCGTCCCATTCTCATGCTCCCAGCAGCAGTGCCGGTCATAGTTCTAGAGATAAACCACAGGTCAAAAGTGAGTAAGCAAATGTTACTGTATGTAACAATGTACTTTGTAATATTTGTTAAACTAATTATTTTTTGTGAGCAGATGTCTAATTTTGTCCTGACTTTTTCCTGCCGTTTTTTTTTTCCCAGAAATTGCGCCAATGATGGCTAAAACTATCAAAGCCTTTAAAAACAGATTTTCTCGGCGGTGAAGGACCAAGAAGGACTGCCTTTGCGTCAAAGTGGGGGAGTAATGGTACATTCACATTGCAACAAAGCCTTTTATCCTTGGTCTTATTCATTTCCAATACATATGAGTGAAATTACTGCACAGGTCGTAACAGAGGTTCTAGCTGGAGGTCAAATTTTTTAGCCCAGTTTACTCAATGTAAGGAGTACAAAACAAACAGGAACTTGTTACATTGTTTTAGCAGTGTGATGTGTTTAATTGGCGCTGAAAATTATATAAAAATATCTGATCAGCAAAATTATTACAATGTACTATACTTTCACCAATATTTGAGAAGATCTCTAAAATCTGTAGAGGGATTTCATTGCCACTGTGTTGTACAGGTATGCATTGCCCAATGTCCATGATCCATTCTGTAACAGGACGTTTTGCCATCTGGATATTTTATGAACACCATATTATGTACTACCAAGCCTAGCAATGCTATATGGAGTATAGTAGTGTAATGGTATTGTCTAAATGGCCAAGATACTGTACGCATATAGTACTGTATTTCAGTGTATGACAAGGTAATACGTGGGTTAAGTAGATTAATACTGTATAATACTGTATATAGAATCTTGTCTAATAACCTTATGGGACCACGCACCTGTATGCAGTTGGATGTTGTGCAGTTGGACATTACGAGGTGCATTACTGTACTTTCACAACAGAAGATGGCAGCAGTAAAATATGACCATAGTAGCACAAGGTTTTTAACTACTGCATGTTCCTTTGCAGCTTTCCATCTTTTAAAGCCCTTATGAGAAAACTGGATATAATTCTTAGTTGTATTTATTTGCAAATATATGAAAATAAATATGAATAAATACATAAATATACACTAACGATCTAGCAGAACAGAGCAGTAGGAGATTTATATCTGGCATTATGACCAAACCGCAGACCTTAGTGCTCACTGTGGTTTAAAGTTTATGTTGAGTGGATTTGTTACCTCAAAAAGTAATACATTGTAAGGGGTGAAAGTGAAGTGCATTCAACTGAGCAACTGTTATTAATGAATTTGAGCCATCACCTTTAGATGTAGTGAAGTTACTGCCCACAAATCATGTCATTTGTGTTGTAGTTGTGATTTGTTTTAGGACATTTAAATGAAATGGGTTTTAAGCTTTTTTAAGTGTGTAGACTTTGAACATAGACTTTGAATTTTTTTAATGCAGGGTTATACTGAAACCTACACTGAATAGGAACTACATAGATGTAATCATGGCGAATGCAGCTAAAAACCTTTTGAAAATGTACATTATGCTTAATGCCGAGTTTAGCTAAAAGAGAATTGGAGTGTAACAACTGCAATGTGACTGTACCCCGAGAGAAAGTCCAAAAATTCAGTGAGCATTTTGGTTTTGCCTCCTGGTTTGAGTATTTCTACTAACTGTGGATATGCAGATCACTGGAAAACAGGCTTACACATGCATGAACACGTGCAGGAGTAGCCATAGGATGTGATTATTTCTCATGCTTACAAAAACCTTCTACAGTGCATTGCATTACAAGAAGATATTTGGTTCATTCTGTTTTACTTTGGACTATACAGGATATTCAGTTACCAAGCGAAGCATTCTGGCTTTTGCTTGTGATAAAGCAACACGTGATTGTAGCATGAGTGCGATTGTAAATGTCTTTGTTCATTTTATGTAACAGTCATGGAAAATGTGTACTATAAAAAATGTATTGGGACAGTGAGAGAGTGAGTGTTTATGGTCAGGATGCCGCTTGACTATTTATTTTTAATTCATGGACCTGGTTTCCCTAACTTGGCCTAGAGTGAAAGATATGAAAGATGATCAAAAATAGCAATTTTAATAAATGTTATATGGATCTTTTTAATAAAATCAGCATTTCCCCCTTTGTTTATTGTAATGGACTTTATCGATTACGTGTGGATGAACTGATTGTACATATGTGAACGAAACTGTTCAGGCCACATTTAATCCAACATTTGTTAAAGTATTAGTTAAGGGTATATTTGAAAGTTGTCATAACTTTTAATAAATACAAATGGTAGTAAAACTAGTTACTTTTGTATTGAATTGAGTTGGCCTTTTTAATTTTGTTCCTGAAAAAGAAAAGACCACACATGAACAGAGCGATCAGCAGGTGACCGGAATCGGATGTTTTTGTTGTCATAGATAATCCTTGTCATATAACTGATTCTGTGCCTTACTTATACACACATACTTGCACAGTGCATTGTTAACTTTATTTCAGAATTTAGATCATATGTGTACAAAGCTCAAACCACAGCTCAGCCACTTGTCAGTTTTTCCATGAGACAGCTGTAGACACATGTTCATGATAAGGAAGCAATACTAATTAGGGATTTAATTTGGGCACATCCATGTCTTCAGCTTGTACACTTTTCAGTGCTGGTTTCAGTTCATACATAGCAAAAATGGAATTAGCCGAACATAAAAATAAACATAAAAATTGCAAATGGTGCATCTCTAGAAGAAATGTATGTACCTATTAAGGAGCTTTGAAAAGAAAATAATAAATAAATAAATATATATGTGTGGAAGCTGAATAACAGTATTTCACTGGCATATAGAACACATTTTAATGTGGGAGGCTGCCAGCTGAATGGGAACTACACAGAGTGACTGCATCAAATAAACACTAACTGCTTTATTACTAATAATGACTAGGGATGCACCGATATTGAATTTCTCGGGCTGATTCTGATCTTAAAAAACAATAAATTAACCTTTCTGCATTTAGAACATCGTTCACAATATAATCCATAAATTAACTGTTAAAATTAATAAATTAATAAATTAACCTGGATTAGTAATTCATTTTAGCTATAAGATACAATAATAATAAGGACAAAAGAAAGACAGTGAAGTCAGTACAATAACAATTACTATAAATATATGGTAAACCTGCTATAAAAAGGTAAGTTTTTTTTATCCTTTAATTGTCACAGCAGCAAGAATAATTAAGTGAGAAAAGTAAGAAAGCTTATGACCGAAAGGTTTCAAGACAGACTACAGCTGCATGAATAACTAAAGAAAACTATATATAAAAACTGTTCATATGCAAATATATAATACATCTTGGTTAAAATGTTGTCTAAAATTCTAATATCAGATCAATGCTGATAACTGGATAAAATTCATATATCAGCTGGTGATATATCATGCATCACTAACAAGAACAATATTACTTATAATAGTAATTATGTTGTTGCTTTCACTTACCTCTTTCTCTCAGAGGCAAGCCCCCTAGAAGATTTTTAATGATACAGAAAGGTCTTCATTATGAAACTTTCATAAAATGGAAAATATACTGCTCACAAAAATATGGGGATCTTTCAAAATGAATACAGAGAGGATCCCACTGTCAGTTGCCGTCAGTGTGTTTTGGCAGTTTGGGTGACCATATACCCTACAGAACAGTCAATGTGAGATACTCTTAAAATTTAAAATTAAACTTTCTTTGCCTTGTCATTTGCTTTTCTCATGATCTTGTTTAATAAAATAACATCAAAATCTTTCTTAATTGCTTTATATTTATTTTGAAATATCCCTTAATATTTTTGCGAGCAGTGTAGCTTCGTAGCTGCAGACATGCCACTCAAAGCTTTTATTAGGCACACGCGACTTACCTACTCTCCATCAAGAGATGTTGACCAATAGAGACAGATCAAGCAAAATATAAATGTTACTTGCAGTATCCGGTCCTAAAAACACTATTCAAATACTTAAGACAATAGACTGGTACAATCAAATGTCCATCTGGTCTATAGCTGCATTTACATTTAATAAACCAAATGACTAATTTTTAGGACAACATAACATTTGACAGCATTTTTCCACAACAGGAAAACGTAAGTCCACTATATCCCCAGCCAGGTGACATATGGAGCTATTTGAAATCAATACAAAAAATGAACCAAATGGTAAAATCGTCAATTCCCTTTTGGCTTTTTGCAGAGGGTGTTGAGACTTCACAGTAATTTGCTGATAAGAATTTCTCTTTTCCTCTTGAATGGTTGTTATTTGCATTAATAGATATCAGACAGATCTCTTTGGTGCTCACCCATGCAAGAGAGTGTTCCCACCCTTAAACATCACACTGTAAAATACATTTGAATACAGAATTAAATTAGCAAGTGTG
>JAUZST010004578.1:0-42005 GCA_034779995.1 Parotocinclus haroldoi | reverse complement strand
GAAACGGACACTCGTTTAAATCAAGCAGCGTTGCTTAGTGCTTACAGGACATCAATAAAATAAAGATAAATAACCAGATAATTGATGTTTTTGTGTAGTAAGTAGTAATATAGTGCCTTTATGACACTGATCATATTTGAACAGGCTTAATATGTGTAAACATGAGATTATTATTATTATTATTATTATGAAATCTAGATTTTAGATCTAAATCAAGTTAACTAAAACACTGAAGACTTGAAGAATTGTCTTCTACGTGATGTAGGTAAAATATAAGATTAAACTTAAAATTTGTGTGCACTTTAGGTTTATTTATTTTAACCACTTGTAAAAGTTTTAAGTCAGCAGTCCTGTCGACTATATGCTATATTGCTTAATTAGGTAATTGGACTAAAACTGTTAATTGGTTACTTTAATTTACTTATTTAAATCTCCCTCTATATTTTAGCCCCATGTGAATTGGTCATGGGGCTTAACTGCCAGTCTTGGAGAACATTGGGCCACGGTGCAAGTGTGCTGTATTCTACATACTTAAATACTCCTCTATAAACCGTCCCGCAGGGCAGCACGGTGGCTCGGTGCGGAGAGGTCCCGGGTGGAGTGGCCTGAGTCCTTTCTGTGTGGGTTTCCTCCGGGTTCTCCGGTTTTCTCCCACAGTCCATAGACATGCTCTATGGCGTTAGGTTAATTGGTGTGTCTACAATGGATTGGCACCTTGTCTAGGCTTGTTCTTGCCCTTGCACCCAGAGTTTCTGTGTGGATTAAGGGGATGAAAAAGGATGGCTGGAAATCCTCCCTCAGAGAAAACCGATAGCTCTACATAGCGCAACAAGATTGTTGTGGGCGCTCTCTTTTCTACGCTCTCGCTATGTGTGAGACTCCCTCTCTGTCGCTGCTTCTCTCTGTTTCACTTCTTCTAACTTTTCCTTTTTAAACAGATTAATTTCAGTTAACAGTTATATTCATACAAACGCATTCAGTTTGTCCGTGTCCTGTGTATGTGTTTCATTTACTGTTTAAATTCTATTTAAGGTCTTTAAGCCTACAAAATGTCGATCTTGGCTCTGAAAAAGAAACAGCCCAAGACTTTCAAAGTCAAAGTCATCACCATGGATGCGGAAATGGAGTTCAGCTGTGAGGTAATCGGTTTGCTTATGCATGTAGCATTTCTATTCTTCCATTAAACTGGTTCACGTGAATAAATACTGGTTCGTCAGCAGAATCCTGTATTTTACTGAATGGCATATTTTGTAATGCATTATTCTTAACAGGTGAAATGGAAAGGGAAGGACCTGTTTGACCTGGTGTGCCGGACCATTGGCCTAAGGGAAACGTGGTTCTTTGGCCTCAGGTACACTGTGAAAGACACATACGCCTGGCTTAAGCCTGATAAACGGGTAAGTAATGTGTCAGTCACTGTGTTTAGATGATTTAACTCTTATTATTTCCTTCTCCAGGCTTTGTCTACACGTTTTAGCATCAGGTCTGAGTTACTGTAGCATGATATTAATCAGGTTGTTAAATCTTCTAGAAAAAAAACCAGTACTGACCAGTCTAGATGCAATATTAAATATTTTAATATCTGAATATAGTTTTTTTTTGGTGTTAGACATGTTTTTTTTGCTTACTCACGTTTGCCGTTTCGTAAACAGTTTTCCTAAAAGTGCTTCATAGCCATGCAAGTGCATACACATAAACTCCAGAAGAAATGTACGTGATTACCAGAACAATATCTTTTTAATTTAAATTAATAATTTTACTCGATACTTTTATTAGAAATAGAACGTGCAAACTGGTATCATGTACTGGGCTTGATGTTGAAGTGGGCAGTTATAAGTGTGTTTATGTAATAGAATCTGTCACAACGCAGTGAGCAAAACCATATACTGATAATGTTTACAATCATTCAAAGTTCTCTTTTCTACAGGTATAAAACCAGTACATTTAGTTTTGGGGCTCACAGTGGGATATAAAATTAAATTAGCATGTGCACCTGTGTGGTAATTTAAGTCAATAACATGCAATATAGAAACACGTTGGACTATGTAATATACTTTTACATATGGGTAAGCCCAACAGTCAGTACCTACTGGGCAAGAGCTGGCGAGCTGGCGAGATGGTGTTGGGTACCCAAATCCCATCGGAGGGAAGCAAAGACGATAAGATCTGTAATGAACAATGAATAATGAATGAGGAAGTTTGAATGGGGTCTTTCGGGCATTAATTTCCAACCATGCGTTTGTTTTCTTTAGGTTTTGGACCAGGATGTTCCAAAGGACTCACCCATAACATTTCATTTTCTTGCTAAATTCTTCCCTGAAAAAGTAGAAGATGAGCTTGTTCAAGAAATCACACAGCACCTCTTTTTCTTACAAGTAAGTAAAGGGTTATAGGTGTTTTATTTTTATTTTTTGGTTTGTTTTGGGGTTTTTTTTAATCGGTAAAACATCCGTCAGTTGATGCAGTTGAAGTTTTTCCCACAATTTTCTTTCTCACCAAGGTGAAGAAGCAGATACTAGATGAGGAAATATTTTGCTCTCCGGAGGCCTCAGTTCTGCTGGCTTCATATGCAGTTCAAGCCAAGGTCAGTTTTCATATTACTAAGATAAAAATAGCTGTATGATAGACGCTTAATGTCACACAGTCCGTCATTGCTCTACATTCTCCCTTCTTTGTGTGTACTTTTACGAACAGTTTTTATTTTATTTGTATTTTTTTTGATAAACACAGTATGGGGACTATGATCCGAACTTCCATAAGCCTGGCTTCCTGGCCCAAGATGAGCTCCTACCTAAAAGAGTAAGTGATGGTTCTGCTTCGTTCTGCATCAGTTCGGGGTGCATTGAGATTTACATCTGAATTATTTAATCATTTACACAGAATGATGATATATTACTCATTTTAAATGATTCTGGGTGTCCAGGTGCTCATGCAGTATCAGATGACACCAGAGATGTGGGAAGAGAAGATCACTGCTTGGTATGCTGAACACCGAAACATAGCAAGGTAAAACATTTATCGTTGTGAATCACATCTAACCCTTAAACCTTAACAAAGCAGAACTGGCTTTTTATATCCTATAGTCTTACTTTCAGTGCTAGGTCCCAGTGAGCTATCAGAATGGGAGAGATATTTTATAGTGGGTATAATGGTGTAGTTTATAATATTTTGCCTGATTCAATTTGCCTGTCTTTATTTACTTCTAATATTTTTGGTATAACGCTTTTGTGTTTACACAATTAGCAAAACTAAACAATAAAAATATCTAGTTTAATCTAAATAGACCTACATATTATCAACACCTGATGGGGATTAAATCCACATAAAAAGAATAATTTATTTATTTAATGTATTAAATCTCAGGCAGTGTTCCCCATCAGTGTTTGTTTTCAGCAGCGATGGCAAAGCTGTAATATGTAAGAGGTAATTTCTGAATGAATACACAGCAATTTTAAAAAGAAGCGTTTTATCTTTTTTGATTAAACAAAACTATAAGAAAAGAGAGAGATGCAAAAACAACTTTTTGTTGTTTAATTTTGTTTAATTGGTGAGAATGCACTATATAAAGGGCTGAAAGTGCTGGAGTATCTGAACGTTTCCTAAACTTGAAAGTGCTCGTCCGGCAGTTTCCCAGCCCTTGGAGTGCATCTACCACACACACTCTTTGCCTGAATGTAAAGCTTGGAGAGCCATAGGACTTCTTGAGGCT
Organism: Parotocinclus haroldoi; assembly: GCA_034779995.1. Lineage (NCBI taxonomy): Eukaryota > Metazoa > Chordata > Actinopteri > Siluriformes > Loricariidae > Parotocinclus > Parotocinclus haroldoi. The sequence continues at coordinate 38,296 of JAUZST010004578.1, read as the reverse complement.
GCTCAAACACAGACAACAGTGGCAACAGCACTTGGAACATCCTTAAGTGTGATTAGCAGACCATGAAACCTTTCAAGAGACTGAAACTGTGCAAATAAGACTAGGGCAGGGTCGCCCATCTGCCACAACAGCAAGATATGGCTACTTGACCTTCTTGACAAGAAGGAGAAGACGCAGCAATGCAACAGAGTTGCAGGGACAGTTTCTTGCTGCCACTGGATGACACCCATGGATATGCACTCCATACAAAATCGTCTCCTCTTGTTGGTATACATTCCACTATCTGCTGAACACAATAGAACCTGTAGAAGGTGGGCTGATGAGCATCGTCATTGGGCCCGTGACATTATAACAGACTAACATTAACGTAGTAAATTATTTTTTTCAGGGATGAAGCAGAGATGGAGTATCTGAAAATAGCACAGGACCTTGACATGTACGGCGTCAGCTATTTCTCCATCACAGTAAGTCTTTTCTTCACCATGTCATTTTTGTAAATCTACAATAAACATTTTTTTTTGCAATAGTAAATTTATTTGGTCATTTCACAGCAAAATAAGAGGGACAAGGAGCTCCTGCTTGGCGTCGATGCTCAGGGACTTCATATCTACAGCCCCAATAGCAAACTGAACCCCCAAAAGTCTTTTCCCTGGAGTGGAATACGCAACATTTCATACAGTGAGAAAGAGGTAGTGAAATAAAAACAAATTCGTACTGCTCCCTCCCCTTTCTCATACATGGCCAGTCATGGTTGTCAGGTAACAGACATTACAGTTGATTGTCAAGCTCGGTTTTCTAGTTTTTAAGGTTGAGATGAGATTCTGTACGGTTTGTTTAAGAATCTCGACCGTGTCACGTCTTGATGTAGGACTAAAGATGGGAAGTCACTGTAATACAGCAGCTGGTGTAAATCATTGTGACCCTAATATCCCGATTGTGTTGTAGTTTACCATTAAGCCATTGGACAAAAAGAAGGATGTATTCAAATTCTATTCCTCACAACTCCGAGTCAACAAGTTGGTAAGTCAGTTTGTCTGTGTGTTATCACTTACATCCTGCTTTGGTACATTTATATAGTGTGCTGAGTGTTCTTAAGTAATGGTGGTGCTGTTTTTGTTTGTTAGATCTTACAGCTCTGCATTGGGAACCATGACCTTTTCATGAGGCGGAGGAAAGTGGATTCAATCGAGGTGCAGCAGATGAAAGCTCAGGCCAAAGAGGAGAAAGCTAGAAAAAAGGTCTGCTTACATTCCATACTTCTGCCTTTTGCTTGAAAAAGTATGATCATCACTTGAATTTTGTAGGGTTACTCACGATGAATATTTCTTTGTTTTTTTACATGCCTCTATTTGACACTACCAAAATTATATGCAGTACTGTGCTAAAGTCTTAGGCCACTATTGGATGAGATCAATGATGTGAAGGTCATATATAAACATGTATATCTCAGTCTCAGATTTAAGGATACAACCGGAAATTACTTTGTCGGGATGTAAAGTTGACCCTTCTAACAGTCCACTAGATCAGGAATGACCTTTTTGGAAGGGTAGCCACAAAGAAACCACTTTTTTTGTAAGGGGAACCCGGTGCAAAGGTTATGATATGCTAACGCTCACAAATACACTGCTAATTGAAGTCTATTTGAAGGTCAGTGGAAAAGAATGCTATGTAGTGACAAATTCAAGATTGAAATGTTTTGGGTCCAGTCATCGACAGTGTTACATATGGCCATTATACTATTGCTAAAACAAAAAAATGCTGGGGAACCTTTGCGTAATACTGTACTTTGCAGCGCGTGGTGATTTGAGGGAACATTATGAACACAGCACTTGATTACTGTTGTGTTGTACTGTTACAATTTGATCGTGTTAACTCACTCCTTTATTTTAATACTCCTACTTTCTATGTGAATGTTTTTTACACCTGCAGTTGTATACTGTGTTATTTATTGCCACATTGTGCATTTAGATGGAGCGTCAGATTCTGGCAAGGGAGAAGCAGCTGAGGGAGGATGCTGAACGGGCTAAAGAGGAAATGGAGCGCCGTCTGTTTCAGCTGCAGGACGAGGCTCGTATGGCTAACGAAGCACTGGTGAGAACCTTTAATGAGTCACATCAGAAGCTGGGAAAAGGTTCACATACTTTGTCACTAACAAATATGAAATGCTGTCTCAAGTTAGATATTTTTGTTTCATTTCATTAGTTCTCCTTGTCTATTCTTAAGACGAAATCTGAAAAAAAGAAAAATCTAATGATGTTTTAAGTGTTTATGATCTAAATACAGTGGCCATCCAAATACTGAACAGAATGCTGATACAGAGCGTCTGTTGTGAAGTTCCAAGCATTGTAGAACTTATTCTAAGTAACATGTTGATGGAGTCACTCACGCTTGTTTTCTGCTCTTGTAAATGCATGTAAAACTCCTAGCTGAGATCTGAGGAGACGGCCGACCTGCTGGCAGAAAAAGCCCAGATAGCCGAGGAGGAGGCCAAGCTGCTGGCCCACAAAGCAGCTGAAGCTGAGCAGGAGAGGCAGAGACTAGAAGTTACAGCCATCAAGACCAAGGAAGAAAACAGGCTGATGGAGCAGAAGATGAGGGAAGCAGAGCAGCTGGCTGTGAAACTGGTAGAGCAGTCAGAGAGGAGGTTAGTCTTTCAGAATGAGTGAATGTAGTGATGCTCTACAAAAGCAGCTGTGAACACATCCGTCCTTTTGTTTGTAATAGGTCAAAGGAGGCAGACCACCTAAAGCAGGACCTAAGCGAGGCCAAAGATGCAGAGCGCAGAGCCAAGCAGAAGCTCATTGAGATCACCAAAACCACATATCCAGTAATGCAAAGATCTCCAAACGTCACAAAATTGTCACAGTTATTTTTCCATGTTGTTTTCAGACTAATTTTTAACAGAGCATAAATCTAGTCCATCTCTTAACAAAATCTAAACATTTCAGAAAGGAAACATTTCTTTGGGGCTTCTTTTGGAGGTGGTGGAAGTGGTTTTGTTTCCACCGTTTACAAATGAATGTTTCCCATATTGTATTTGTTGTTGTCTAAACACCTGTTCTGTGCTTTGTATAAAATCCCAAGCCTGTTCTGGATTGTTTTCTTTTCTTTCTTTCTTTCTCTGTCTATATCTGTATGGCTCTCTATCCATCTCATGTCTTTGTAATTTGAGGACACCAGAATAACCAGAGGAAACAGAGTCAGGGAGAACATGTCAATTCCAGGCAATGGCAAACTGGCTTCCTGCCTTTATTGAATATAAATAAAATGCATTAGGTTAAATGATTAGGTTCTTGCATTGATATAGATTAAAATGCTTTCATAGAGCTCAGGCTGATCCGGCGTAAGCTTTACTACCTTGTATTCTGTTCAGTTGATAGCTGCATATTCCAGTCCTCCCCCTCCACCCGGCCCAGAGAATACGGAGGTGCAGATGGATATGGCCACCTCATACCGGCTGGACTTCAAAGACTCCGACATGAAGAGATTGTCGATGGAAATTGAACGTGAACGGTAGACAATTGTTCTTTATTTCACCATATGTACTTAGTTTCGAAGCTGTTTTTAATGTGCAACTTGCAGATGTAGTGTTAAATCATCATTGCTTGTATGGAATAGGCTACATTATTAATGGATAGTAATATTGTGATACTTATGACCTTAATTTGTGTGGGCATGCATGCCTGTCAGGTTGGAATACATGGAGAAGAGCAAGCACCTACAGGACCAGCTGAAGGAGCTGAAGTCTGAGATTGAGTCTCTAAAGTTGGAGGAGCAGCAGCAGGCAGGCTTGTACAGCCTGAGGGGTTATGCTGAACCACCCTACATCCCCCACAGCAATGTGAGCCTTACACTAACCAAACATTGACTAGACCTGGGTCGATACCTCGGTTCTTGTTGTTATTTCGAGCACAGTGTATTACATATTAACACTTATTTGAACAAATACATTAACCAGTTGTTGGCCAAAAGCATTAACACAAAGCTTATTATATTTTGTATGTGTTGAAAAATCTTGTGACATTTATCGAGTAATGGATTAAAAGTGCAAAGTAAAAGCAAAACACTTACTTTATTGGTGAACTCGGGGCACTAGAATTGCTGCTAATGTTAACCGCAGCCCGTGTTCAATACTAACCATTTTAGGACACATTGGGACTTATCTGCATTAAAAATACAGTGCTGTTAAAAAGGCGATAAACGCAGCGCAGGTCTTCACCAAGCAAGAGGTCTTGTAACTCTGAATCACTGTGTACTGAATCGTGATTCATGAATCGAGCTTAGGCTGAAATGAGTTGCAAGGCTCGACTCCTGGCTTAAGCCAGCGCACACAGAGTTGAGCATAATTTCTAGTCAAAATGCGTCAAACTGAATTTGACAAGTTCAGAGATGGACATATTGACCACTAGGACTGGATGGTTTGTTTGTATATACTGTACTGTGTGTGCATTCGAGAATGACAGGAAATAATGGGAGACTGAGTTATAGCATTTTAACATTAATTAGTTTTGTACGCTGATGTGATGTCATACGCTCGCACGGACATGGTTTGGCTTTGAAAACATGGTTGTTGCTGAAAAAATGGAAAATGTCTGTAAATTGTTGAAAACTATTTGTCATTAAAGACAAAGAATTTCGCCCTTTGCGTACTAACCATGGTGCAGAATATGAAGATACTGACAAACTTTGATCAGCTGTCCACCACGGGCTTAACTTAGTCGAGGTACTAGCACAAAAACACACTCCGTAAACCTTAGGGGGAAAATTCTGCTAATAATGCGACTAATCAGACCAATTTATGCCACTTGGAGATAAACGGCATCCAGGTGATACCTGCACTCAGTAGCTGGGACTACTAAGTGACTAAAAACAAAAATGCTGAGAGAACGTTCAGTAAGGGTGGAGTCATTTATCAAAAAATGGATGCAGCTTGTTTTCAGCATTGCAATTTGCTGCTGTTAACTAGGACTGGGATTAAAAAGAAAATGATTCTGCCACCATGTGCACTGCTCTAACATTGTTTAATCTGTATTGGCATTTTAAAAAAACCCATATCGGTCGACCACTTCATAGACGTGAAACACAACAGATGGCAAGGCATAACAAATGCTGTACCCAGTTACATAATGAAAGACCATGCCAATTCAGCTGGTTGGGAGCAAGTTCAAACAACCTTCTGGATACTTTATACCCAAAATATTCACTGCCAAAGTATCGTCTAATTACTGTTATTGACAAAATCCCAGAAGATATTGAGATAGAATTATTTTTTTGTCACACACCTAGTTTAGGCTTGCTTTTCCTGTCAGTACCTACAGGTGATAGTACCCATGTTAACAGGTCAGGCTTCTGTCAGCTTAAGAAAACCATGTAAATCAGTCACAGCATTATCTGCAACCAGACACTGATGGTGAACTTTGTTTTGCAGCGAAACTCTGCCTACATGGCTCAGATGGCTTTCTTCGAGGAGGTGTGAACAAACAGAAATGTGACAGAAAGGAAGAGGGAGCTGAAGAAATCATCACTCCAGTGTGCAGCACTCGTCAGTGAATGTAACCCGGCAGCATTGAGCACACACTACAGCACACACAGCATAGTGTTCTTCAATAAGCTTACTGACATGGCGTTACAAGAAAGTCCTATGCAAAGATCAAGAGAAGCTCCACTGTAGCAGTTAATGGGTCATATTTTCCAATGCCAAATATTGTTTTATTTTAATTATTATTTCTAGATATTGGTTTGATAAAAAAGATGGTTTGAAATGCCTAGAAAACCAGGGAGTTGTCTTTTTATTACAACAAATTAGGCAAATACAAAAGTATTTTCTTTTGATAAGTAAAACCAACTATTTTTTTTTCTGCATTTAGCTCATCCAGCAAATAACACTGGTCTTAAACATCATTGTTACTGTTTCTAGCTTTACTATATTGTGCCATATAATAACTAGTCAAGTTTCATGTCCATCCCTAAAAGCTTTTACTAGGTTATGATCCACAACGTTCAGGTTTCAACCCCTCTGTGCCTTATTACACTAAAGACTTTGACTTAAGCTTTACATTTTTCTACTGAATTAATATTGATGCCTCATTACTTACTGTATCACAGCTAAAAAGGACACCATTATCATTAGTGCCTTCCAAATGTGTATGGCTCAGACCATGTTAATATTGCTCAGCTGTACACATATTTAATGTTTGGTACTACAGTAAGATGTAAAAACGGGTTCATTACAGTATATGCTGAGAAATGCATCATATAAATGTAAGCCTAATTCACTCCCGTTTGGCAGCTTGGATCTGCTGCACAGAGGGCATGTGCAGCTGTATCCTTCTAAATGAGGTTTCTGTGTGTTAACCATTTTTTAAAAAAAATCTTTATTAGGGCCTCTCTTATATTACTATAATAATATTAGGGTAATCTGAAATATGTAAACAGTCAGGTCTAATTCTGTGTGTGGCTGACTATGTATATTTCAGTATTCACAATTTGATTAGCTTATAAGACTCTCAATAACTGGTGCTGCAATTCATATGGTGATAATTGCCTAATTTGTGACTTGTACAGTAGACACTGCGGGAATTAATCGTAATCGTTGCAACTGTGTTCGAACACTCATTTACTACCTGCGAAAGGATTTGGCGTCAAACTACACTGCCATGTAACTTAGTTACAAGGACCTACTTAAAAAGATGTTATGCTTTAACCGAGGATCCAGCACAACACTAGCAAGACAAAAAGCAAATCAAACTACACTTAGGGTTAGAAGTAGTGCTTTCGAGTAATTAACATCAACAAACATAGGGTTTTTTGTTCAAAAGCATCACACAGGCAAATGTGTGGACAGTGTAAGCTTCAAAAGAATAGATTTATTATTTTGTAGGAATTCAGTAAATACCAAAAACAAAATTCTGATTACCAGAATGATACTTAATGCACAGTATTATATTTCAGTAGGTACTTGTATTAGAACTAGCTTGTTCCAGCTGTCCTGTGAACTTAAAGTATCCAGTTACACTAGACGCTTATATGTTTATGTAAAGGAATATGCTGTCACAGTAAAGAAGTGCCGCAAATTATTAATATAATATGGGATCTAGTGATTGGGGGACCATGGGGGACACGTGTATAACAGCTTCTTTATAGAGTACAAAAAATGATTAGTATGATCATGTTGTCAGTAAAAGCTCTACATCAGACAAATCAAATGAATAGCTAATGGTGCATTTGTGAGCAGATAAAAAAAAATATCCAGCTTATTTCTTTTTAGTTTGTTGATGCATCTGAATGATTTGCAAATTTTGTTTCGGAATACATTTCCATACACTAAGTAGGCTTAACATTTTGACTACCTCCTTATTTTTACGCTCATTGTCCATTTTATCAGTGGTGCACTGTCTGATCCATTTATATCAGAATAACACACTAACACACCACGAGTGTCACTGCAGTGCTGAGAATGAACCACCACCCAAATAGTACCTGATACGTGTTGGTCCTGTGGGGGTCCTGACTTTATGAAGTATAGAGATAAACAGATGTACTACGGTCTGTAACGTTCGATATACAAAATGTGTCTATATGGCAAGTACAACGATGAGTACAGAAACAAGGAGGTGGTCATAATGTTATGCCTGATCAGTGTATTTTCGACATAGCAGTGCTTATAGTGCAAGTAGGAAATGCCCTGAGAATACTTTTAAGCTCCTTACCAAACACAAGCACATAGTTTGAATTTAAAAATAAGGCCCTTCTGTTATGAATTATTTACATAACTGACTTATGGTGGTGAATAATAATTATTGCCCATGTCCAAATCTGAGAGCTCATGTATGGACACACAAATCAAAGCCAGCTTTTTCTTTAAGATTTCTTATAATTCTGAGGTCAGGGGCACCGAGCTTCACGTTCCCATTAATCACGAACATCATTTACCATCGTGATGTAGTGTCTGATATACAGTAGAGGAAGCATTTTTTTTAAACATTTCCTATCGTGAGTTTGGTGTTCTCTGTTTATTTGGGGTGTTGTGATGCATCGTAATTTTAAAAATGAGATGATGAGCATCATTGAGTTGGATTATGCTTTCTTTTTTATCTAATGCAGTGGCATTTATTGAAGACACACTCCTGATTTATTAAATTGCAGCAGACTAAAGGTTGTTTGTTTAAATTCGTAAAAGTACACTTTATTTTAAATTGTTATTCTTCGGGAAAAAAAGGAATGTTTTCATTTCGTTAAGATCTTGGGCAGCAATATCGGTACATTTTATTAACAATTTTAAACCTCTGTTTCTGCTTAGTTACAGGGGACTTTTTTATTTAGTTTAAGAATTATACAAGAAATTGTTTTTTGTTTTGTTTTGTTTTTTTGCATCGCTGAGAGATTATTAAATGTAAAATAGAAAATCATGAGGAAATTCTAATCGTATCGTTTCCTCTACAGTTTACCCTCTTAAAGATTTGCAAACATTTCAGTGATAAGGTCATAATTAACAGTTCCTAAAATCCCCAAAAGGTGAATGTACTTTTGTTATTGATTGGGAGATGTTATTTTCCTTTCTGTAAACATTTCATGGAATTTGGAATCAAAGGTATGTAAAGTATGAAGCAGAGATAATTGGATCACTTTTCCAAAATCTTTCCGGACTGATTGCTGTGCAATGCAGGATGGATAACTGATTGGATTAATTATTTCCATTCATTTTAATCTAAGCATTTTTGATTTGAACATGTTTACTTGCTTAACATGTTATGTATGTAAACATAATAATTGCCAAACTCACCTGTACAAATGTGAGTGTGTAGTTTTTGGAGTTATCAGGTCCTATCTAAACTGAAAATGAAAAATAAGGTTTGTGGCCCTTTTAATACGTCCAGTCTGAAGTCAGGTGATTGTTCTGTGGGCAGCGTCCGTACAGAAAGTTCTAGGCAGGACGCCGCTTTATTTTGTATGCAATCTCAACAAATTGTGCTGCATTTCTCATTGCTTAGGTTCTGAACAGACAGAATTACATTTATTTTCGTCAACTGGTCACAGACACACATTTCCTTATTTGACCATTTGTCTTGTTAAATGGTGAAGCAGCTGACAGAAAATGTTTTATCAAATTTGCCACACTCCGATGATGTATGTTCCAAGTCAGGAGGTGTTTGCCTTCTTTCCATTTCAAGTGAGAAGCATGTATGACTTTAGTCTCTAATTGTTTCTTGTTTTAAAAAAAAAAAAAAGACATCCATGCAAGTGTAAACGTTGTCATTGATTCGCATAGCAGAAATGCGAAAAATAAAATTGCCTGCTTTTCCTTTAAAAAAAAAAAACCATTTCTTTTGTATGTCTTTAGTGTTTAGTGAGAAACATTTCCTGAGTACACAGTAGGCTTGGGCCGATAATCAGTATTTACAAATGTAAACGATTTTTTTAGATGAGCACCGATGATATTTATATTTTGTTCAACAGAAAATGTTAAATAATTTAACTGTACAGTCCGAATATCAACTAACTAGATCTGCAGGAGTTGCAGAAAATATTATACTGCTTGCAATCTGCATGCGTAGTGAAGCTGGTGAATACATCCTCAGCCAACATAAATGTGCCCACCCACAGACTTGTGGTTGATAACCCAAAGCCACCCCCATGGCCCAATTCGTTCTCTATCAGTTGTAAAATGTAAATCTCAGTAACACAGCTCATGGTGCAAGTACACAACAAAGTCTTTTATTGCTGGCTGTGCATTAATCAAGAAATGTGAGCGAGAATGAGAGAAAAAAAACAAGATGTTGTTTGTAGAATTAACAGCAAGACTTTGCATGCATTTAATAATGACACACAAAACATTGTGGTATTTTCAGTCTGGCAAACAATACTTCCTGTAAAGAGTAAAATGGGAGTTTGTTGGAAATGACTTTAACATTGCTGTCTGTGCTGAGGGACTTCGGTTCATATAGCTGTCATTACAAATAATAGTAATGCTGTCTCTGATGATAACTGACTATGTGATAATTAGATAACATTAAATGTTATGGTATAGAACTTTGCAGCAGTCAATTAAAAAAAAATAACTTGAATTTTGAATCAAGTTAAGATTATCAGCCCAAGCCTTGTACACAGCCATATGCACACTAGATTTAGAAGCAATGATTCATGTTTTAATGAAGCCTGCTCTCTTACTTTGTATAAAACACTAATTTAATTCATATACAGTGTCAAGCTTCTGTGTTTACAGACGGATTTAAGAGCCGTATGTTGTTTTGTTTGTTTTTTTTTTGAGAAATGTTGTTAAAATGAACATTAAAGGTGTTTGTATGGAATTCACTGATTGTATTCAAGTCTCTATCTCAGGGAACATTTTTGGTCCTTTGTTGGTGATGGTCCTGAGTTCCATCCTGTCGTCCCCTTGTTTGCGTGGGTTTACTTCGGGTACTCTGGTTTCCTCCCACAGTTCAAAGACACGCATGTTAGGTTAATTGATTACTCTAAATTGGCATTGACTTGAGATTACAAAATTTGGGTGAAAGGATATTAAGTTTATTGGGGGAAAGCTGTACAATTGAAAGGAGGCTTTAGTTACCCTGTTGGGTCGCCTCTGGTCTAGATACAGGATGATATACAGTTGGGCATTTGAGGCATACAGGTATTCTGTGGCACATTTGCCCACAAATGTTGCAGCTGGAACTGTAGATCCTGCACACTGGAGAACATGCTGGTGTCCCAGCTGGTGCCTGACAACGTACACCCTCTTGTGTCAATACCTATAATTATTTACATTGCTACCTGATACATAACTGCATGCTGAGTCTTGCAGCATTCTGAAATTTATATCTGGGATTGTTTTTTGTTTGTTTGTTTTTAATGGTGTAGATAGACATTCTGACATAATTGCACCAGTTGGGTATGGTGAACTGTACCATCATTGTCCATCTGCCATGGTTGGTCTTTAATGCCATGTAAGATTGTTTCAAATCTAAGGTGCTTTGACTGTTCAGTTTGCTTCTAGTAATACATTTTGATTACAGTAGTGTTCATTGACTGTGATGCCCTATCAGTTAGGGTAACCACTGGTGGGTCCATGGTTGGATTGTAAAATTGGAAAGTCAGTCTGGGTGATTTGGCATTCTAATAAAAGACTAAATGTACAGGGCTGTGCAGTTGAAGCTCTGTACCTGACAGCCTAGGGATTTCTGACAAGAAATGCTGATCGCTCATTCTTTGCTATTGTAAATCCATCATAAAGCCGGTCGGGAAAGACCCTGTGTTTTGAAACTGTAATAAAAGCTCTTTACTAAATGGAAGATTGGCATGGAGTGCAGATTCATGCATTTGAGTAATCCAATCACGAAAAAACTCTGGATTTACACGATTCGGGCAGTAATCAGTAATCAATTTCTGCTTTGCAACCAGCACATAATCTTACCCCACAACTCTCGACTCCAGCTCAGTTGCATGTCTGTCTACATAGGGCATCTGCTAAATGTTGCTGGCTTCGCTCAGCGTGGTAAAACTACTGTGCTTCAGCCTTCCTGCAGGGTTGTCATGGTTACATTCCTCCTGAAACCTGGACCAAAAGAAGCAACTGATAGTATTTACTGGACATTTTGTGCTATACTTCATTTGCTGCTCATGACGGCATGCTGAGGGCATTTGGTTTCATCATTTCACAGTCATTTCGCAAGCCTGTAGGAATACTATGAGGTGGGAAATTTTCCACATTCGACCTAAAGATGGCAGGATTTGGCAGTGGATATCAGCACAGCAAGTGTCACTCTGTCCCTTCTGGCACGTTTTGTGTCAATCCAAAACAAGCTTTTCTTCAGAGACGTCAGTCTCTGGTGGCAGCATGTTGTTGTCTGGGTGTTTGTAGTTTCTGTTTTCAACCCACCAGTGACATTTAGCCCACTAATGTTGCTGCATGTGATAAGTTTGAGCCAAAACACCACATTCGCTACCAAGTCGGCATCATGCTGTGCTCAGCCTGGATACATTCCTCTGCAATACGCACATAAGAGATTGGTTCTTTTATTTAATTCTGACTTGATCCAATTCAATACCATGGGGAACTGGTGCCTAACGAACAGCACAGGGTGCAGGGTGGGAACCACCTCTGGACTGTGTCAGTCCATCACGGTGCACATGCACACAAACACTTACACTGGAGTACTTTAGAGATATGTTTACCTAACGCGCGTTTTTGAAAAGTGTGAGAAAACCCGCACATACACAGCGAGAACATGCAAAGAAAACACAAATGGACTCGGGGACAGGAATCAAACTGGAGCTGTAAGCTGATAGTGCTAACCACTGGGCGTACTGCCCCTATATGGTACATTTACCCGATAGATTCCTTTTATGTTCAGAAAATCATAAGGCAAATGTTCAGTGAGCATGTAAAAGCTCATGTTTGTAGCATAATCTCCCTTTTTTTCTCTGTGTACAGGTGCACACTGTTTAAAGACCATATTACTTTGTGAAACAGAACATTGCCTAAATGGATGTTGACCAGACATTACCGTGGTCCCAATCTTTTGTGCTACTGTAATGTAAATGTAAAGGGGTTTTTTTCCACAAGAAAGAGAGATACTGCTGAAAACACGCTACCATCTACACGGCTTCCCAATGCTTCATAGATGTTCATTTCTGTAAACTCACAGTCACTATAGAAAATACTGTAATGTACTGTTATGACCCTGTGTCAACGTAAAGCTATAACCCTTAAGATTGATGGCAAGGTGGAGCTGATACTTACGTTTGTCAGAAGCCAAAACTGAAGTGAAATAATGTGAACCAAAATATTTTTTTAATGATAGAGAGTGGTAATGGGGGCAAAAAACAAGTACTACTTCCAGGACAGCTTGCAAACACCATTTACAGCTTGTTCCACACAAACATGAGTATGTTGTATGAAAACGGTAACAGAGTTAGATTTAAAATGCAGGTTTCAATTTCCTGTCGTTTGTAATTGATTATGATTTAAGACCTAAATCATTACACAACACAAACCTTTATTGTGAAGCCATGGTGTCCTTTACTGTCATATTTGTCATGGTATTATTTCTGTTCCATGCAATTATGCAGAATCTCTAGTATAGCATGCTCATCAATAGGTCAGCTTTTACTGAGACTGGCTAATGCCAGACAGAATTGTATTTACCTGAGTCTCTGGTGAAGCAGCATCCCTAAATAATTCTGAAACGGTGGCTGATGAGTCACCCTCGGATTGTGTTTTATCCTTTTATAGATTCAAGGAAAGTGTCTTCTCCAGCTTCGAGGTTTGCCGAGCAGAAATGTGTGGATATCTCAGCTCTGCTTAATGTGCCATTTCCAGTAGCAAACCTGGGTAAGGGCGAGGGAATGAAGCGTGCCAGGGATGTGTCTAGCAGTGTAAATACAGTCATGGACAGAATTGTTGATTACCGTTAAAGCTCATTGAAACGATGCTTGATTCCTCCTGAAATTGAAAGTTTAACGCAATTGGTTCATTTATACCTGCATGCCTTTGAGATGTCATCAAGTTTGTTTGTTTATTCTTTATTTGGCTTCTGTAACCTCACCATCGGTATCAGTGGCCAGTTCAGCGAAACATGCTCAAGTCAATGGCATTTAGAGTACTTGATCAACCTAACGTGCATGTTGTTGTGCTATGGAGAGACCGCTACCCACAAAGTCATCAAGTAAAGCAAAACAATTTAAATTGTTAAAAAGTTCTGGACATATTTGTTGTAAGCCCTTTACAGAGATTATAGTGATATTTCAAACAGTTTACTTTTACTTGTATTCCAAGTTTTTCATTGTTATAATTAGCCATTGAGCCTATTTAAATTAACAGATTTAAGTTAAGAATGTCATAGAGAGAAGATCAGAAAGAAAACTCTAGACAATTATAGCAAATATATTAGACCATCTCCAAGCAGCTTGGATGTTCCTGTGATTACAGCTGCAAGTATTATTTAAAAAGTTAAGGTGTGTGGAACTGTGAGCCTCCCTGATTGGAGCCAGAAATTATTCAGCAGGATACTGCAAACATTTCCAAAATCAAACTGACAATGTATATCAAGTTCTGATCGTAGCGTGCTTCATTTTTAGAGCAGCAGTTGGCCCTTTGGAGAAAAATCAGAGTTCAGTTGTCTAAAATACATATATTAAAGCCACAATCCTTCTTTGTGAACGTCTTTTGGATAGATAAGACAAAGTTCAAGTTTATTTTGTCAAGATACACCAGCTCCATGTAAATGGAAAAACAGAACAACAGAAATACTGTGAAACACTGAAGGGGTTTAGTTGTATTTTGGGGTTGCTTTGCTGTATCTAACACAGCATGCCTTGGATTTGTACGGGGTACTGTGACATTTTAAGAAAATCAATGTGTTATGGAGTGAAACGTATCACTTAGCGTCAGAAATTTGTTGCAGCCATGTCTTGAGATCTTTAACAGGATAATGACCTGAAACAGAGCTTAAAGCACCATAGAAAGGCTTAGAACAAAGCACTGTACGATTCTGCAACAGCCGTTGTATGAACCCTTATCCAAATCCTATTGAACATATATAGAAAGAGCTGGAACATGAAGTCTGAATAAGGCATCATTTAGACAGCTGGAGCAGTTTGCTCAGGAAGAGTGCGCCAAGCAACCTGTGAACAGGTGTAGAAGTCACACTGAGAGCTACAGAAATAGCTTGTTTTGCAACGATTGCCTTCAAAGATTGTGCAACAAAATATTAGGTTAAAGATCCCATCAATTTGGTCCAGGCCATTTACACTCGTTTCTCGTGATTATGAATCTGATTTAAATTCTATTTGCCAGCTTCAAGTTATTTTAAGGAATATTGTGTCTTCCTTTTTTATCGTAGGGGGGTTTCAATAAATATTTTCTCATCTGTATCATAGTTAATTTGAAAGCATCACCACTGAGGATCTTCCATAGAGTTTTTACTTCACAAGACACCGATAATTTTTAGGCATGTTTGCACATGTTTGCTTGTAATATTGAGAGTCCAGTTTGTGAACTAAACTTTTAACTAAACTAAAGAGATACTGCTGAGTCCAAGCTTTATTTGGATAAGTCTACACTCCTGGGCCAACACAGTGTGCCCAAAATAAGAACAAATCATTGCTCAGAAAATTAGTAAGGACTAAGAAAATACACTCTTGAGACCTGTACCGCCATTTTCTTGTTACTGCTTATTGGTGCACTGAACTGTTGGGGCGGAAAAGCTTGAAGCAGGGAAATTTGCATGCATAGTCTTCTTGTGGACAAAGATGTAAAGATTTAAATGTTCGATATACATCTCAAACTAATTCATACCTGGGTGTTCAAAATCTTCCTAAATATATTTTGTTTAATTTTTTATCTATTTTTAGCTATTTTTAGCTGTTAGTTGACACTACCTAACTGGGAACCATTTTACAGCCATTTGTCAACAGTATGAGGCCATTACCATTTGAGAGAAACAACACTGGTTTTCCAGTTTGGGGTTTAGCTCATTTTTCTTTTCTGGAGTGTATGCATATGTATAGAGTATACAATACTGACTGTAACTGAGTATTTTGATCTGACATGAAATGATTTTCAATATAACCTTATTCCAATTCAGGACCTGTCAGGGCACTTGTCTAAACCCTGCACTCTCACACTGGTGGACTTTTTTCAAAGCTGCCATCTCACCTAATGCATGTCTTTGTCATGTAGGAGTAACCCATGCAGACACAGGGAGAACATGCAAATTCCATACAAGCAGAGACAATGCCAGAACTCCAGACCCTGGTCCCTGGCTGCAAGGCAACAGTGTTAACCTCAGCCTGTCTATCTCAGAAGATGTAAAGGTAACATAGGTGTAGGTAATATACCTAGGTAATCATAGGTAATCTGCTCTAAAATACACCGGAACAAGTTGGAAAGATAACACAACAAATTGTTGAAATGTTTGTGACGGGTATGCACTGCTTTGTTTTGATTAGGCACAAAATGCTTGAGAAAGTTGTGCAGTTGTAGCATGTGCTTACATCATCTCACATAAAACATGCCTTATTTAAAAAAAAAAAAAGTTTACTAACTTATTAAATAGATGTAAAGGAAATCTTGCTTCTTTAACACCCACACCAGACTTTTCCTCTGAAGAACAAGTAGAATATATGTACTTGACTACAACCCATCACTAATCTGGAGCACTGTTTGTTGATTCCATGTGTCCTACAGGCTCCAAGCTTCAGTAGGACATGTCTATTGAAGTAGATGGATAAAAGGTATTGTTTATTAACGCCAGGGTTTTCACAAAGCCCAGGCTCCAACTGCACAAGTTTATTCCAGGGTATGGGGAACAATTAGGAGTGGTTTTGATGACTCTATAGAAGACACTTGACACCTCTGTTGGCCCCTTGACCTCCGTAGTCTTTTCAGCAAAAAACATGTCAACATGTCCAAACACTTTTTCACATTTTAACATGTAAGATTTCTAGCCAGTATTTCAGGAATGTACTGGGCTTTTTGCACTGAATGTGTCTGGTATGTATTTGACTTGGTAATGCAGCCCACTTTCTGAATGGACTTAACACATTTGTCTTGGTTCTCGGGTATAAATATCTGCAAATGTAGCTTTGACCTTAATTAGCATAAACTGAGCCAGACAGATACAACGCAGGCATTAATACAATTACTATTCTGTAACTGAACAGACCTCTTACAACTGCTCATAGAGATATTTGGGGTCATCTACAGAGGGCACTCAAGAAGCCCTCATTAATTTTCCAATTTCCTAAGTCACCATACCATATGCCTATTCATTATCATATGTCATTACCTGAAGAAATCAAAGTCATTCATGTGTGAAAGCATAACGTCTGGTTACATGTTATGGCACCTTATGTGGTTACATTTGAATAACATAGCCTACATGGTGGTGCCAATTAGCTCTAGCTACTCTATGGTCAATGTAGGGTTTAGAATATTCTCCCCATGTTTGCATGGGATTCTTCTGGGGATTTTCTTCCCACCTCCCAGAAATGTGCAAGTAGGTGAACTAGATATGTCACCCTGTTTACAAAAATGCATGAAAATGAATGAAGAACATGAATCTACTGTAATACTCATAAGCCTAAGCAAATATCTGTTGAGGATCAGTTTCAAATGCAGGAGCATTTTTTGAAAACATAATCCAGCCTGTACATCATTGAAGGGCATGGCTTTCCTAGTGTTAGAAAGTTGCGTGAATAAAATGGGAAAATCAAATGCAGCGCGCCCAGTGCTGCAAAGATCAAGGAGAACATATTTCGACTATAAATGACTCACTTCCCTTGTGTTTATTATTTAGTTGACCTTAATTCGAGAACTTCCCTGCGAAATGAGATTTCTAACAAAGCACCTGCATGAATTCTCAGTGGATGGGCCTAGCTCCAAATACAAACTGATGGAGTAGTGTATTGAGGCACACACTTTCTGTATTGTAGCTTACAAGGTGTGTTTGCTCTTTACATACTGATCATACAGTTAAACCTGCTGTACATTATTTCCTTTGGGAAAAGATCTACCTCATTGTCGTGTAATGTCTAAAAAAAGAAAACGCCTATCTAAAATGAAAAGACGACAGAAGGTGATCCAATTATAAACACAAGCTGTGGTGGAAGGGAGAAGCCTGTTAGGCCATTCAATCCCCATACAACCAATCAGCTTTTGGGGAACCTGTCCAAACAAACATCAAGGTAGTTTGTTTCAAAACATCTTTGATGAGGTATGTCACCATCTTGAGAAGAAAAATCAGAAAATGAAATGAATAGACCTCTTCATCTAGAAACCTTGCATAACGTTTGCATTTTAACAGTCCATCAATACAGAGCAGGCCCATAATTTGGCTACAGCACAACCCAATATTACTTTAGGTGAGACTGCTGTGTTACGTGGATCATTTCAGTAATGGTTTGTGTCAGACCAGTGTCTGTTTGTTGATTGTCAGATGCATTTTGGAAGCTGTAATAGGACAAACCAATTTGATACTAAACAACTGTGTGGAACAGGTGGTTGTGACACTTTTTTCCCCTCATTGGTTTACACCACAGTACAGGAATGCAACTAAGTGAAAATCCAAAACAGGCCCAAACCGTGGTACTACCATCATCATAATTCACTGATGGGTTCATTTTAATGCAGTGTGTATTTTCCTCCAGACACTTGCCTCCAAAAAGTATTTGGTCTCATCTTTTCTCAAAATGTTCTTCCTGTAAGTTTGTACAGGTATATGTGCCACCTGACGGGCAGCAATGTTCTTTTTGGAGACAAGTAGCTTTGTTCTTGCATCCCTGCCATAAATATCATTGTTGTTCATACTTCTACTGCTGGTAGATTCACAAACATTAATATTAGCCAATGTGAAATAGACTTATAGTTGCTTCCAAGTTACCCTGGGTTTTTGGTGATCTCTCAGATTATGACACGTCTTGCTCTTGGAGTGATCTTTGTTGGTCACCCCGGTAACCACGGCCTTTTAAGCAATTTGTATGCAATCTGTTTGACTGTGGATTGGTGGTGTGAAAACTCATTTGTTTGTGCCATGAGACACTTACACAAATGTTGTGAAAATCAGGTTTAGATAAAACCTTGTTCTTTAAATACAACAGTGTGCACACTCATGCCTCATTGTCATCCTATTGATTAAAAGCACCTGACTCTAATTTCATCCTCAAATTACTTTCTTTATGTACTCTTGCAAATATGCAATATTGGATCATTTGTCTCATTAAACAAATAGCCAAGTATACTATTTTTGTCTCATTTGTTTACCTGGGTACTCTTTATCTATACTTAAGATTGTATGACAATCGGATTGATTTGAGGTCATATTTATGCAGAAATATGGAAGATTCTAAAGGTTTAACGAACATGGGCGCTCGTCTACAACTGCAGTGATACTGACTGACATGATCGCTGGTTTATGCTATGAAAAACATAGAATTACAGGTACAGCGTGTTAAAATCATGACCTTTCGATAAGTGATGACCCATGAGCTTGTCATTAATGAAATTAATAAAAGTCTTTTCTCCTCATAAGGCACCTAAGAATTCCTACTGTTGAATAGCATGCTGATATTTACATTTTCATCTTCATTACACTGGCTGTGTAGGTATGTAAAATTCCCTGTATGATAACACTCATACAGTCTGCTTCTGGCTATGCTTTTGTTCCGCATACTTTCCTGGAATCCCAAAGGTAGAAAATGCATTATATAAAGATATACATGTCTGGTAGAATGTCACATTTGCATGAATATAGAATTAGAGAGAGCGCATATGCAACAGTGGGAAGCATAACTGGAGCTTGAAATCAGTTCAGCTATGGCTCGATTATCAATCATGAGCTGACTGTTGTGGTTGCCAGTCATTTTTCTGTCCTGCTTGCAAAAGTGTCCAGTGACAAACATGAGCATGCGTCAATCCACAGGGGCAGACAGGTTTTATAATATCTACAAGAGAAGATTTAGTACATACTAAATAAACAAGCATTAGTATAAATAATCATTAGTATTATATAACTCAAATTAGTATCCATACTCAACAATTAATATGCCTATTCATACAATAATTATGCAGAGTAAAATAAATATGCCCAACAAATAGATAAACATAAAAAGCTTACTGACTCAAAATCTGAGCATTTGTTTGCTTGCTTTATTTCAGTGATACACAAGGTTACTTCTATACACAAGGTTACCAGAGTTAACGGAGCTCCCAGAGTAAAGACATGGGGAGGATATGCAAACTCCACACAAAAAGGACCCAGACCACTGCACCCTCGAGCCCACGGAGTCACCCCAAAACATATGAGGCAAATAAATAAGTATGATATCTAAAATATAAGCATGATTCTGGATTATTAAATGAATGACTCGCGTTCAAGTCCAAATCTAACAACCTTTCTGAATCTATGCCATGACAAACTTGTTATAAAGACAAAACTAGACAAACTTGTTCTAAAGACAAAAGGGATCCAACCCATTACTGGAAAGGTGTACGTTAAAAAGTGGCCAGTGTGTATGTATATAAATTATGTATATTCAAAAAATAAGAATGCATTGTACATCATACATTATATAAAAAACTGCATCTAAACTGCATACTAATAAGTACATTATATGTAGCCAGTGTACAAGCCAAGTTTGTTTAACAAATATGTACAATTCAAAACAAAGAAAAAAAGTAAGTCAAATAAAATAAATATGCATACTCCGAGTAGAAGAAATCTTAAATGAGCCACAGTAGAATGATGAAATACTCATAAGTGTATTAAAATATTGTCCTAAACACAGATATATTGCTGTTGTTTCTTTGCAATTAAGAAGCCATTCCAAAGATCATCAAGTTGTCTTGTTCCATTTAGATTTAGCAGATGCTCTTGTGTAGATTGACTTACAAAAGTGCTTTGTGTTCTTCTTTTGTAGACAAAACCTCATGTTAGTCAAACAGGCAATAACCCAAGAACACATTCCATCTAAAATCCTGTTAGAATGTGATGTTAGTAAACCCACAAACCAACATAAAGAGCATTTTAAGAGTGAATTTTCAGCCTTTTTTTAAGAGCTGAGTGAAAAAGTGAATCTTTTAGTCGCCATTTGGCTACACCGAGAGACTCAGCTACTCACACATCCTGTCAAAGTTCATTTCTCCACCTGAGTGCAGGCACAGACAAGAGTATTGATGCTTATCTACCTTTAATCTTGGAATGGTGGGTCCAGTCAAGCAGTTGTGTCTTTAAGGGTACAGAGTGGGGTTTGATTATACATGGGTCTTGGATCATACATGACATGGCCAAAATGAATAGCGAGTGTAATGGTAATAGCAGATGTTATAACACTGTGCTAATACTGCCAAGGTTGTCTGTTTGATGTAAATTTTGGGTGGAAGTGGAGGTGCGAACATAAGGGTTTGAATCTGATGTGGGCATCTACAGGGAGCCAGTGAAGAGAACACAGCAGTGGGGTGACATGAGAAAACTTGAGTAAATTAAATAACAGCTGTGCTGCTGCATTATGAATCAGTTGCAGGGATACGCATGGGAAGACCAGCCAGAAGGAAGTGCATTAATCTACCTTGACACAACAAGAGATTGGACAAGTGTCTGGGTGGCTTCTCGGAAAATAAAGGGTCAGATTCTCCTGACGTTTTAGAGGAGATACAGTACCTGCATGACTGGGTAAGACTGGCAATATGAGCAGAGAAACTCAGATGGTTATCAAAGGGTAATCCAAGGTTATTGTAGGCTATTTTAACATGATGTTTTCCTTATGGTATTTATGACAGATCTACTGCCCAGGAAGACTGAGCTTCAGGCTTGCAATGATATCTCAGTGGCTTTTATTATAAATTGATAGTGCTGAATGCGCTTGTTTGAGCTTTACACTTTTACTAGAATTACAAAGGAATTCATTTTTGGCCCACATACTGCTATCACTGTGTTGGGTATGACAGGTCTGACAGTGAACTTTATCTATCTAAATGGTGGTCAGGGGAAGACTTCTGTCTGATAACAGTCTACATTGAGTTGCTCTATATTTGAGGAAATCAGACTGGGCATGTCTGGGTCAGTCTGCTCCACATAGGTTCATTTAAGCTCTCCTTGATCTTCCATCAGTTCCATCCTATTCTGCTTTGGGATTTTATTTCAGAATTATTCATGGTTTCCATCTTTATTTCTGTCAGGCTGCTGTATGATTGCTCCCAGTAGCCTAAATTACTCATTTATCTTTTCTCTGAAACTCTGAGCGTGAACGCTCTTTCAAAGCTGCTCTTTTCAGTAAGTCAGATTACAATGCAAAGTAATTATGTGCTTTAGGGTGAAAGGCCTGCACGTTTGTTTTCAATTGTAATAGGCAGATCAGACACATTCATCACTTGTTCACCACTTTACTGTAGTTCCGCTATTGGCTGTTAGAGTTTTTGGAATATACACTGCATTGACCAAAAAAATAGCACACTCCTTATTGGTGCATTGAACATTGATTTTAGGATCACTTATTGGTAACAGGTAGATAAAATAAAACGGTATAAGAAGTTCTTGTTTATAACACTGTGCTAATAGTGCCAATGTGGATTGAATGTGTAGTTTGGGTGCAAACGATTTGTAATTGGTAAGACCGCACCAGTTGTAAGTAGCTTCAGCATAGGGACTGTCCTATTGCCCTTCTGTACCTTCACTGGTCAACTGTGGGTCGTGCACAGTACTCTCCAAAAGTTTGTAGCCACCATTAGATATGTTGTAAGCAATGTTATTATGACCATATAGAACACATGTTGACTGAACATAGCTTTTTAACCTCTTCCAAAAAAGTGGTTTCTTGGCTGTTACCCATCCAAAAAGACCATTGCCAAACAAGCTGGACTGTAGAAGGGTCAACTTGGTATCTGGATGAAGCTGTCAGATGCTGCCATTTCTTAAGTGTAAGGGGGAGGTCACATTTTTTGTGCATGCACTCGCATCCGTGAGCTTTATTAGGTGCCTGGATAGAATTTATGCATTCATTTATTTGTCTTATCTGCATATCTTAATCAGGGTTGCAGGTGAGCCGATGCAAGGGCACAAGACAGGGGTCCAGTGTATTGCAGGGCACATACACACATTCACACACTAAGAGCACTGTAAGAAACAACAATTAACATAATAATCACGTGGGAGGAGACTAGAGTACCAAGAAAAAACGCAAGCAGATGTGGGGAGAACATACAAACTCCACACAGGTGGAGCCCAGGGTCGGATTCGAACCAGGGATCTCAGAGCTGTGAGATAATAACCACTGCGCCATTGACTAGAACTACATAATAAAAAACACTGAAGTTCCAGACCTAACCTTAATGTAGTAAGGAAAGGTATTAAGCTACATAAATAATCAAGTAAAGTACAAATGTTAAGAAACTATTTTTTTAACAGTACTAAACTACACTGCTTCCAGGGGATATTAAATTTTTGGGAGCAGTATAGTTTAGTACTGTAACAAAACTTGGTACCACCTCTGTGCTATGCACATATATTTGGTAACGTAGTTTTTCTGACAGCACTGTGTTCGGCTGTCTGCATTCTGTGAACATCTTCTGATTAAGTCAAGGTCGTTTAGTGTTAAATTCAGACGGACCCTCTGTGCAGGGAACCGAGAGCTTTATGCTCTAACATCTGTTAGCTCAAAGAGGAAAGAACCTTTACAGTGCACAGTTCATATAAAATGTATACATCATAATGCAACAGGTTGAAATTAGGATAGGATTACAGACAAAAAAAAAACATTTATTTGATGGGTACAGCAATAAGCCACAAGAGGTACTGCATTTTTATCAGTTGTACAGGTGTTATTAATCCCAACACAACGTGGAGACAAAGAAAGAATGATCAGCTAGTGTTTAATAGATGATTTATTAGTGATAAAAGTTAGCGCTTAGGTGTCTTAGATCGTATGTGTTAGGCCGCCACAGCACAAACCTGGGTGCTTGGACCTAAGGTACCTAAATCTTGGCAGATTTTCCATTTTATGTCATCAGTTGCAGTCTCCATATTGGCAGAGACTCCTATCAAGAGGGTTCAGACGTTGTATGCATATACAATTATGTCTGAGGGAGGGAGACTCATCAGAGCACCATCCCCTGCTTCTGCAACAGTGAAGCCTGTGTCCTGCAAGGGATATGGTTCTATCCAAAGCCATGTTCTTTGTGGAGAGTTGCAGGAGGTTCTACAATCTTGAACAGAGACATGAAAAACCAATAATTAGAATTGTTACAGTCACGTGCTCAGGAGGTGCAGTGGTTTAATGCACCCATCATCCACAGGTCATGTATTTATCAGTGTCTTTTAGCCAATTTTACCAAATAATCCCAATATTTCTGAAAATGGCACACGTTGTCAAA
Source organism: Parotocinclus haroldoi (assembly GCA_034779995.1). Taxonomy (NCBI): domain Eukaryota; kingdom Metazoa; phylum Chordata; class Actinopteri; order Siluriformes; family Loricariidae; genus Parotocinclus; species Parotocinclus haroldoi. Next base: position 14,433 of record JAUZST010004578.1, on the reverse strand, counting down.
AATGTCTTTATACATAAAGGTAAATCACATTCTGGCAAGCTTGTCATATAATGTGTTCAAAGACCACTGATCATAACTCATGCCCAGATAATTGTTTTACGATTGGCCATTTTATTCTGCAACTGCAAAGCCGTATGAAAATTGTGCAATGAAAAGTCGTTTTCGACTGTGTGATTTCAGGGATATGAAAGAGGGGGACGCCATCTTACCCTGTGTAAAACCAGACAACAAAATGAATTAATAAACAGTAGAAATAGGCGATAATTCATTATGGGATGTTTCTTTTTGGTATTCCCTAATTTTTGTGATTAGTATATTTAGCAGTCAGAAAATGTTCACAGCAACAATTTGAATAACTGTTAATATTCACAAAGGACACTGTCTGGGCCAGTAACTAAATTAGGATCAGGTGGTCCGCATAAGGGATGGCAGCAGGTGAAGGATCTTCCCCAGCATCAGGTGGGGCTGCAGTACACATGCAGCGATAACGAAATGTTAATGAGAAAATGAACAAAACGAGAGCTCCAAATGAAAGTGGGATGTAATATAAGTGGGCAGGTGGGGTCTCCGACAGCTTTAGATATTATGGCATAACTAAAAGGAAGAGCCAGAAGGTGACACAGATGCTGAGCGCACAAGCAACCCACCCCCATTGTTACAAGGTCATGGTCATGTGATTGGCAGCATATAAACATCCCAGCCTACAGTTATTCTTGATGCCCATGGGCCCCTAGATCTGCAGCTTTATCTAACAGAGGTTAGAATGATTAATGTGTTGTTCAAGTGTCCAATAGCTTATCACTAAAAGGACCAAACGTTCATCTAATCCCACTACTCTAACACACAGTTTCTCCATTTATTCTCACTCATTCTCAAGATATGATCTGCCACTGATAATGCACTCTTAGGGGCAGACCTGTAGGTGTATTTAGATTCTCATTATAAAAACATTTTAAATCGTATTCACAAGTACTATGTATCTGTAGTATGAGACATCTGCTTGCTGTCACTGTGCAGGAAATGAGCAGTTGTAGCTCTTTTCATGTTTAGCATATTCCCTTATGTAGGGGTATCCGGTTTCAGACAGGCTCAATCTGTCAGTGAATTCAAATAAAAAGTTCTGTTTTCATGGGGAAATCCTTCAGGTATGTACATTTCCAGAGATACTTCAGGTGGTTTCATGCAGTCGTGTATAGAGTTCATGCAAAGGTGCTGTATCAGAATGGAAACAGGTGCTGTGAAGTCCTCACTGCTAGCGTAGACATTATCCTCCAGCAACAGGAAGATATTCATCATGCTCAAGCCCGCTGTCAGAACAGGGATTCACACTAGAATCTCTGCCCATACAGGTCTGTAAGAGCTGAAAAATCAGATGCTATGTCTTCCATTATACAATGTGAAAGAGGAAGCTGAGCAGTGCATTTGTCAGTTTGCTTTTTAGCATCAAGAAGAGGGAAAGCCAAAAGTGGGCCAAGTTGTTTTGGTTCCCTTGCTTAAATTACACGTTCTGCTGATTTTTCATAATGAAAAGCAGTTACATTTAGCAGACACTCTTAGCCAGAGCTTAGCAACTGTGGGTTAAGGACCTTGCTCAAGAACCCGCCAGTGGTAGGATTTGAACCATGGACTGTTACTTCCAGTTGACAGTAGTCATCAAAAGATGGGTTAACTGTAGTCATTAAGGGATGCATAGCCTGTAGCCTGAGTTGCCTGTTCTTAGCTCATAAATACAAAGATACTAAGGGGTTTGTAGAGTCCATGTCTCTGTGGTTTGAAGCTGTTTGGAAGTAAGTAGAGGATCAAGAGCAGGAGGGCATCATTTTGATTCATCATTACTTTTCACATTGGCCATTCGTCTCTTAAATTTGTTTACTGAGAACAATACTGGATATACTAAGCACATTTGTTTTTCTTTTGGTTTTATATCTACAAATGAAAAATCCAGGTACAGTAATCCAAGCAAATAAAAACTGTTTATTTGTTGTATTTGTCATACTTTTGTCCTCTTACCACCAGGGTCCTTCATGCCTCTTTTACAATTGATTCAAGTGATTATTGAGTTGCTGTGCTGAACCAGATGTCGATTAGTAGCTGATATAAGAGACTTCTGATGATATGATTCACCAACGCAATCACCCGCCCATCAGGCCTATTAATTGCTCTAGCAGCACTTGATCACGATACAATTCACACATTAGTCTACAGGATCACAAGGGATTGATCCGAGTGAAAAAATATTGATCACACAAGCTTTCTGGAGCAGCTGCTCAGGGTGCGTTGATGAGTGGAGCAATTTTCAAATGATTCTCCTGATGCTACTAAGACTCTACTGGACTCTCATTAGTGACTGAGAATACATTTGTTTGGCCATTCCATTTTCCTGTTGGCAGGAAATCTTTAAATAAACATTAAATAAGCTGTTTGATCCAAGGCTGTGTCCTGCTGGAAGTTAACATCTTAAAACATCTTATTTGACAGTCCAGATGATTCCACTGGTTTGTGTACTTAAATTTGGCTAATTTCTTGTCACATTTCCAAGTCGTTGCTCCTCAGAAGGTCAGTTCCTCTACTCTGAATGTTAAATGATTTCATAAGAAACCTTCAAGACGTGTTTTGTGGTACTTAATCAAATTAAGGACCTGAATACAAATAATTTCATCATCAAATCAAAACTAAATAAAGTGAAGCAAACATTTGTGCTAATGATTGTTTTGTGAATAATACAAACTCATCACAAATTGCGGCTCTTTGCAAGATTACAATCAAATATTTAGTTAAATGCATTTCATTTGCACATTTCACTCAGATTTAATTTAGGCAATTGCCCCTTTCCACTGTCACAACTGATTTAGCATAAAATCTGTGTTCACATAATGTCTATCATTGAAAGTACCATTTAGTGTAGCGTGGTTACACTGCTGCTTCACAGCAAAAAGGGTTCGAACCCAGGTGAAGCTTCTTTGGTCCTTTGTGTGGATTCTCCATGTCCTACGCATGTCAGCAAGGTTTTTACTTCTGTTTCCTACCACAGTCCAAAAACGGTCTAACACGGTAGCACACAAACACTAAGGCACCTTCCTGCAGGTGTATATGATAGCTACTTCTACCCAGGCCTGCTATGGACTGACGTCATTTTACAGCATTCTTGCACCTGTGCTCTCAGGGGGTAGGCAACATAGCTCTGCGACCCTGACCAGGAAAATAGCCGGTTTAAAAAAAGAGGAATGGTTCCTTGTCAGTGATATGTTGAGGATCTGGAGCCTAACCTGGAATTCACTGACTGCAGGCAGAGATACACAGTGGACAGTGCCAGTCCAGGCAGAGTTGGCATAAACACAGTATCTGACCTTCAAACACTCAGCTGGGATTTAAAATCAGCCATTTCCGGCAGCTGGCTTTTAACCAAAAAGCCACCATTCTCATGATAGTGAATACATATGCTACAGATATTCTTCCATCTTATCTAAAACGTTCACTTCTTTAACCTTGTGTCTGTCCAGCCATCCCGTTGTCTCTTGTCCTGATCATCATCACCACTGTTCTCTCCCTCTTCGTTCTGTTCCGCATTATTTTCTCAGAGGCATTCTCTGACCCCGTGTGATTTTATCCTCACTCCATCCAAATCCTATCAGTTTAGCATAACGTCTTGGCTCTGGCAGCATCTTACAGGCTCTCATTGTCCATAAGGTGGAAATCCATCAGATGCCAGACCTTGCTTTCTGTGCATACAGGCAGAGCCACTTTCCTTGTAATGTGTTTGGACATGCGCGCGCGCACACACACACACGCACACACATACATATACACACAGAGACTCTGCAGTCTCACAGGTGATGTATAAAAGGGCATCCTGCTTTATGCTTCTCTCTCTCTACAAATGATAGATCCACACACACTCCATTCTCTCTCTCCAATCTCTCACTGCAGACCATCTGTATTTAGAGCTGAACTCTGAGGTGGCTCTCTGTACCTGTGCCCTATTTCCAGCACGGCCACGTGGGCAGCAGACAGTGCTGGTCTGATTAAATCCAGAGACCCACAGGTCCCTGAAAGCCCTAAGCAAACTCACTGTTTTTGCTCTACTAAACCTGGGCTCATTGTAATTAGTGAACATCGCCACCGGGTATCTGTCTGAGTGTCCGAGAGAAAATGTGTGGCAAGGAAAGGATTGAGGAAAAAACAATAATACATGATGGACTATAATAGTACACACAGTTACTAAGCTTTTTTGGGTGTCGGGGATCAGGTACTATACAGGACAGAAATTTTGTGTCCTAATGTATACCTGTTTCCACACACCGTAGCATGAAAGGACAGTTCTAGAGACCCAGGTTCAAATCCCAACCCGGTCTCTGGAGTTTACTTTAAGTCCAGTGGTGCCACGGTTTTCAATAACTTAGTTGGACTTAGTTAATTTGTTTCTGAAGGCTTGCAGAGAGCTGAAAATGATGAGTACCAAGCCATTTTTTTCCCGTAAGGAATCATGTAAACTGAATTAATATGTGCCAAACTCCCAGAAATTCACACTACATAAGGCATAATATCCAAGAATGCAGTTGTCCTGTATAGGTGGTCCCTGATTTACAAAGGGGGATGTTCAGACAAATCTATCATAAGTTATGTACCATGAACCGAAGAGTTTGATGAGTGTTTGTTGAAACGGTCTATACTGTATCAAATCAGAGTTTATGATAAGTAACCATAGGTAAGTTCATGTTTCAAACTTTTATATTAACCTACGGTTGGCCAAAATCATTAACAATAAGTACATTTCCTAATAAATTGCTGAAAAATCTAATGTAATTTAGTGAGAAATTCATTGTAACTGTAACCCCTTGACCAGGATAAGCAGAGGTAAAACAGGCTGCTTTGTTTTGCTTCTTTTTTTTGTAGGTTTGTTTGTTTTTATCTGAGAAACAGGTCTCTGCCAAATGCTGTGAATGTAACCAGTTGCTTATTTAATGCTGCAATGTTAAAACAAAACACCAAACATTTTTCATCTGGAAATGTGTAATATTAATGGATGTTCTATGGTTAGGGAACGAACAAGTTTTAGTCACACTAAAGTCACTCTCATGTTCCTTTGTTTCTCTGCATCTGATGGATTGCTCTGTTTATACCATTCTGTCCAACCTTTGCATTGAAGTGTATTGATGGGAATAATCTCACATGCAGAATGTGACCGGTCATCTGCATAATTGTTGTGAACAAGTGCCCCATCCATATTAAGCATGCCCTTGATTTCACAGGAAAACTACTCCTGTAATGAATTAAATGCCACTCTCAGCTCTTTACTGCATTTTTTAAACCTGATCGCTCTATTCTTTAATCAATTCTTACTTCCTTACCGTCATTTACTATCGCCCTCATTCTTAATTTCTAAAACTCTTACATGTACCATTCTCTTCCATGTCATTTCTATCTTTTTCAGTATTTCCTTTTACTAGTCCCAACTTAATATCCTATTAGTATAAAAAGTTTCTTATTCCACTTGTTTTCTGGCCCTCCCAGATCTTTGATCCTTTTATTTATCACTCTAAAACTGAGGCCCTTTCAACTTGGGTCTTCCCTGTTCTCTGTCTGTCTGAACAACATGAAAGCACAGGTAGACTGATTAAAGGGCCTGCTAAAGTACCTGGGCTAACTGTTAACATTGACCATGTGACCAGTGCTTCCTCCAGCATGAATTATATAATCTCTAGAGGTCTTTTCACATGCTTGAACCTGACTGGTGTGAGATCCTTATCTATTAATTGGAGTGAAAGTGCATTATCAGTTGATTTTTCTCCAGGGCATCCAGGCACACTCAGATTCTGCTCACGGCAATGACTGCCCTGCACACCTCTGTTCTCTACTGATTACACCGAATACAAGTTTAAAAATGGAAAGCAGAGAGTCAGACCACATGAGGTTACATTTTATAATGTATACTGTATACACATTTCCATTCATTAGTGCTGCCATATAGAAACTGCAGTCAATAGCTGTCAGAGGATTCAAAACGTGTTATATTTGTGTGTGGGTTCTCTGTGTTAACAGGTTTAATGTTCTTTAGTTTTGCACTATAGTTGGTTAAAGCAACTAAATAATGGAATATTCTTTCATGAGAAAATACTTTACTAACACATATGACCATGATACAAAGTTACCTTGCAGCTATTTCTTAAAGTAATCCTGAATTGGAATGTTCAAATTTAAACTAGTTTTTGTATGTTATGTAGAAATATCTCTGCATATTTACTGTCACTTAAAAATAAGATTTAATCAATAGGCAGCTTTAAAATGCCTCTAGTTACATTGGCTAACAGTAATAGCCAGGCTACTTGTCATACTGGGGAACAGAATTAAGCGGGGCACCGCTCTGCTTGCCAGTCAGTCATGGGTGCACAACTGTGCATCTGGAAAAAGCCTGTTAGACACAAGTGATTTAACACTCGGCTGGATGTTACTCTGCCATGGATTTGAAATTTTATAAACTACAAGTATGCACCTTTTAACAACGTTCTGTGAATGTACAACAGGTCAACAGGTCATTGATTGGACTAGTTGTTGACCAGACATTACCATAGTCACACAGATCTTTAGTGCTGTATATATACAGTGATACGCAAATGTGTCAGAGATACTGTTATAAACATCAGTGAAATGCTAGCAAGAAACGTATAACCAAAATACAAACATGCACAAATGTAACAGAAACATCAATAAACATACCTCACTGGTGGCACACAAACAGGAGGGATTGAGTCCACTTGAAACAGTAATTCCCAGAGTGGGCAATGCAATATCAACTATTAGGCAATTTAAGTGTTTAGGTAGATAAATACAGCACAGCACTGCTAGTAGGAAGTCACATGACCACTATGCTACACACACTGGTTAAATAATTCCTTGGTGCCATAAAACTACATGTGAAATCGTGATTTTTTGCATCATTAGCTTGCAGTCTAGTCTTTAGTGGCTCAGACATGGTTATCACCAACTGCTTGCTGTTTCATTTTAGCCATAAGCAACTGAAAAATACTCATATAGTTTGTCCTGTATATGTTAACCAGGAAAGTAATGTCCTATATGTAGTCTCTCCTTCCCATTCAGGTCTATAGTTTGGCAGTTTTTTGCATTTTGTGGGCGGACATGCATCAGAAGCCATTGTGAGTCTCCATAAATAGGACAACAGTGACTTTAGAGCTAAACTATCTCTGCCCTATTCTACCTGTTTGAGATTTTCCACTTGTTTCTTGTGAAACTGGTAAAAAACTTTAGTCCCTATAATACTATATCACTGTGATGATGACCTAGCATGTGTTTGAAAATACAAGACTATTATTTTTACTACGCATATAAATGCATTTTGTATTTCAATACGGAATGGGTGGTAAGGGTGCTCGTTCCTAGTGCTAGGAGTGAGTATGGTGTGACATGTCCTAGTCCTGCTCAGCAATCCAGGATAAGGATAGCTTTCTTGTTGGCAGCTGTATGCTGCTTGTTGGGATTGGGGCACAGCAACCTTTTCCCGAAGCATGTGCCCTAATAAATTGGGTCTAAGGACACCACTAAACAGGAATATTTTACTAATGCCCGTGTTGTCATTTGAATGCTGTGCAAAATCCATGTTCCAAGTTGGTTTATGCTGGTTGGTGCTGGTGTGGTGGTGGTTTAACTGGTGAACTTGTATCTGCTTGGTGGAAGAGCCGACCAGCATGTCATTATTCACATTTACGGCATTTAGCACACACACTTATCCAGAGCGATTTACAACTCCCACAGTCTTACAATTCAAGCAATGGTTTGTTAAGGGCGTGGCTTAAGGACCTAACTGTGGCAGCTTGACAGAGGTGGGATTTAAACCCTGGACCTTCAGGTCCAGAGTCCAGTACCTTAACCACTAGGCTACCACAGTCCCATACAATATAATATAATATTCATATAATATTGTAAATTGTAAAAGTTAATCGTAATATTGTAAAGCTGCTTTGAGACAATGCACCATTGTAAAAAGCGTTATATAAATACATTTAACTTTGACTACACAACTTATTAGCACTCAGATTGGTATTAGAAGGGTTTGCAAGGTGAAAATGACCAATGTAGTTACAGTACTAGTACTAGAACTAGAACTAGAATTTATTCATTTTATTCAATCTCACTGATTTAATACCAGCCTGTAATGTTTGTTTGTGTCATTTTTATTGAAATTAATTACCTTTCAGCTTTACTCATGCCGCAGTGTTTAGTGTGAACTTTTTATGGATTTAGTGTTTGTGATGGGGTTTATTAGTGCTGCAGCTTATTATTACTTTTTAACTTTCCCACTCGCACTTTATGGCAAGTTTGATATCTACAGTTGATAGCTTGATCACTGTTGGTAGTTTAACCATGGCGTTGCATTCCACCTTGTCAGTTTTCTTGTTCCCTGGGGTGCCCATGTGGTTTGGGATCCAACATATTTTTATATCAAGCTTCTGATACGTGAGGTGTTGGATTTTGACTTTATATTCTATATTAAAGATTACAGGGTGCTTCTGGGTCATATACCCTAGGGCTTAAATACATAAAGAGGGAAGACTCAAAGCTTAAAAGCAGAAGGTTTTGTCATACTAATAATATAATATGATATAATCATGTTAAATTATTAATAATAATTTACATTACAGATGTCATTCGTTTATAATTGTGGAGATTAGACAATGATGTCAACGTCACTAACACTGGTTAACACACATAAAATACCTGATTCTTATGTATTGTTGAAATTAATTATGTTTTCAGATTATCTTTATCACCTACAGTTTTTTTTGTTCCAGTGTACTCATTAGGCATACATATGTACAAATATGCGATACAAAATTTGAAACAAACATTTGAACAAACACATCTATTGTTTTGTTTTTGAAGTGCAAACATGTTTTTAATGAAATCACAATTTTAAATAAATGAGGCGCCAGATGCCTGCAGAAACATGGCTGTTATGGCATGCAAACAGTGTCCATGTTTGAGTAGCAATTCATGGGCATGGGCAAACGTTTCACAACATATGTCATTCCGAAAGAGCACAAAGAGCACAAGGTTTCAGCTTGCTACTTCATTCTGACAAATATAAATGGCATAATATTAAAATGCAAACATATTGTATTTACCATCTGCTATGAGGCCAGTACCTCTCAGTCAGGAATTTCCTTTGCCAGAAAGAAATTGATATACCTGGAATCTGTCCTGCCCTCTTAAAGCAAAGCCCATTAACAAATGGTTTGCCAACTTCACTGGACAACTTTTGAACATTGGCTTGACTGAACATGGCCCTGAATTAACTATACCAAGATTAATTGAAATGGGAACCATGAGCCAGAACTTATTCTCCAACATCAGACTTGACCTCTCGTTTTCCAATCAGTGTATCAACAGAACACATTCCATGATCATGCTCATATTAACTAGCGAGTGTCCAGAAACTTTTGTTTATATACTGTGAGTGGAGTAATGTTGCTGCTGAAGCTGAACATTTGTGACAGAATGATTCCTGCAGTGGTAGAACTTCCACTACCATTCAGAGTGAAAGTAGCCTTCTGGTGAATTTGCTCTGAAATGGCAGCTTCTCTCTGTCTTTACCTTTTGTACTAGGGTGTTAATAGAGACACTGAGTGTATCAGCCAGACAGTGGAGAGATGGAAGGGCTGACCTTTCCAATACAGCCTGGAGTATCACGTCATTCATAACAGGTGACACAGGTGACACTTTAGCAGCAGCAGAGATGTGGAGCTGTATGCTGCTTCATTTTCCTTACTTTTAATTCTGTTTTTGCTTATGCATAGGAATGATTTGTGTGTTTTAAAACCATATATGCATTTAACTATCCTGGAGAAAAGCACAGTTCATGCTGTGCACTGCTCCGAATACTTTCTGCTCTTTCTCTCCTGGGAAACAGACAATATATTGTTCCAGTGCGGGTTTGTGTGTGTGCGTGTGTGCGTGTGTGCGTGTGTGCGTGTGTGTGTGTGTGTGTGTGTGTGTGTGTGTGTGTGCGTGTGTGTTATAATAGCTTGCCGCAGCCGTCATGTGGCTCAGTGTGTGAAGCTTTGTCTGTTTTATTAGACAGAGCCGCACTATGGCATCTCAGATACAATTTTCTTCATAGGCAATTTAAAAATGACTCAGTCCAGTGCACTCACTGTCTACTAAATATACTAGCTAGATCTGAACAGCAATTTTGGAAGAACTTTCACCAGCCAATTCTAATTAAAGGAATTTAGGAATCTAATTTTTGAAAGGTTAAAGGAATCAAATGTACGCAGGCTTCCTCCAACACAAACTGTAATCAATAAGCTAAGATGTTAGAATCTAAAATTGACTTCTGTATTTGTGCACTCTAACTGTGAGGCTAATGTTACTGAAGAACTAAATAGTGTATCTAGCATTGGGCTAACTGCATATAAACCATCACTTACATGTTTGGCTACACCGCCAAGTGTACTCAGTTATTTTAGCAGGCAAATATAGACATATTGTATCGTTAAAGTTTGGTCTGAAAAATAAATTCTGGCTTTAAGGTCATGCTGGTAGCATTTTTGCTATGGAACTGTTAGAGTGGTTAGCATTAGCCTCTGTGTTTAATTTTCACTGGATCCTGCCGGAACAAGATCCAGTACCTATCATGTTTGAAGTGCATGCATTCTATGACTTATTTATGTGGATCCAACAGCTCTGCATTTTAATATATGGAATCAAATGAAAATAAGCAATATTCATACACAGATTTTAATTAAATTATAGTTTATTTGGATGCAATCTCGTTTCCAAAAACCCAAAGAGATAATTTACTTTGATGGTGACTGCAGTCCCAGCGTAATTTAATCATCAGTCGCATTTTGCAAGCTCATGTATCTGGAGTGCTAGCAGACTGCAAGGTTTGTATATGATGAAAAACTGATAGTTATTCAAGATAAGTAAGTATATTTCATACATATACATATTCTATTTTGAAGGCTACTGTAGGTAAAGCACTTAGAGCACTGTATACATATTGCAGGACCTTTCACTCTTGCTGGGTTACTCCATGCTTTATGTTCCCTTATCAGCCTCTATTCAATTTAACAGAATTTCCTCACTGGTAAATTATCCACTATGAAGTTCAGTTCCAGATTTGTGATTTAAAGGGTCCTTTCTTTTTTAGCTAAGGCACTGTAATCTGAGCTAACAGTCAACAATCAGACTTAAATCTCTCTAATTAGAAACACCTTTAAACTACGACTGTGTGAATGTAAATGTATGTAGATATATGATCTGGAAATCTTATTATGAGTCAATCTTTATGCAGCATGCAAGAAATGACCTGGGGTATTTGACAATGACTTCTGTCTGCTTAAATATCTGTAAGAGCATATACAGAGGTGAAAAAGTACCCAGAGCAGAACACCAGGTGGTCGTAGGACTGGTTGGATCTACCCATAACATCCAAACATCCAAACTGGGAAACTGTCACTGCCCCACCTGAAAGCAAACACTGTAAGACACATTTAGGAAATGTACGTTCAACACATTTACATGGGATTTTTCATACTATATTATAAAATAAGCTTCATGTTAATGGAATTGCCCATCTATAGTTTAACATGATATAAACATGTAAGCATGTTTGAGGTTACATTACATTTACATTTACAGCATTCAGAAGACGCCCTTATCCAGAGCGACTTACAACTCATACAGTCTTACAATTCAAGCTGACATGAGTTAAGGGCCTTGTTTGAGGACCCAACTGTGGCAGCTTGGCATTTGAACCCTGGACCAGACATCAGGACCAGAGTCCGGTACCTTCATCACTAGGCTATCGCAGTAATTATGCTACACACTACAGCACTCTTCAGCTCTTGACAGTGCGTGAGGAAATGTAGTGAGGATATTCAAGGTCAAGGTCATGTTTTAGGCACCCTACACTATGATATATATACAACTCCTCTATTTACAATAAATTCAACTTTTCAACTTCAATTGTCAGAACGTATTCCCAATGTAAATTGTTCAGTTAATGTAATACATTTTTACACTTACATCTTTTTATACACATATACAGTGGGAATGCGATGGGAAATCCATGAACCTGCGGGTTAATAATCTTGCTCAAGGGCAGCTGGCAGGGCTGGGACTTCGGTTCAGCCAAAATAGATTAGTACTGTAACCACACATAAACCACCACCCTAGAAATGTTTTTGCTTTTATCCAGAGCAACATAAAACATCTTCCAGTGGTGTAATACCATGTGAGTTAAGGGCCTTGCTCAAAAACCCAACAGTGGCAAAATGGCAGTGCCACGACTGTCCTGGACAATTGTTCAATATCTTAATCACTACAATATCGCTATCTAGCTCAGTTCATAAATCTTTAAAACTGTTTGCATCCACAGGTCATTTTTTCATCATGTTTCTCAGTTTCTCTACATTTTTTCTCTTTATTTTACTCTTAGCTCAGAAATGGACATGAGCAGTGGAGTATCTCTCTGAGGAGGTGAGTTAGTGGATAGTAGGCAGGCAGAGAGCGAACATCACCTTGCTGAGAGACATATTTTGACTCCTCATTAACCACACACAATCAGCAAGCTCTTCCTGTCCCCTGTCATCTTTGATTTATCAGTGAGCTGTGCTGGCTGATCATTATTCTCATGCTCCTCTGTGGCTGATAACCATGCATCAGTTTCACTGAAACAGAAATCACAGAACACCCACCAGGCCATGATTTACCTAATTTTATGCTTTTTTACTCCACTTGTGGAACCTTGTTCATTCAGGTAGCAATAGGGCAATAGGGTGCCAACCAGTTTTTCTGATTAATTTACCCCTTAAAAAGGGCTATGGGCAATCGGTCAACTTTTTATTGTAAAATCAAATGCCATTTTAATGTTTTGAAGACACCTTTTAAAGCATGAAATATCTACTTTTAAATCGATTTGTACTTAAAGATTATAGTAATAAACTATTCAAATACACTGCTCACAAACATTAGGGGATATTTCAAAATACAACCCACAAGAACTGCTGGACAATCTGATCCTCTCCATTCCCCATCGCATGGGGTACTCTCGTCCAGTTTGATATGCTTCTGTTCAACCCATGAATATATCACTTGCTACTTAATCATGATAACTGAGTTTGCATCTCATTTTTGTAATCCAACAACTTTTTGACTTTTCACCTTTTTTCTGATGATCTTTTTAATGAAGTTTTAATTAAATCAAATGCTTCTTTTCTTTATTGCTTCATGTTCGTTTTGAAATATCTAAATTTTGGAGCAGCGTATCATGCCATAAAACATAGTTAGTGAGAAATATCAATTCAACATTGGGGCAGTGGCTGAGTGGGGCAGGGTTTTGGGTGGCTCAGTATCTCCCTTACAGTTTGAAGGGGCAATTTCCCCTCAATGATTCCTGGTCACAATATCCTTGTAACTTTTGAACAGTGTAATGAGTTTTCACCTGGTCTGCTGTTAGATTTTGTCTTTACCAATTTAATTATTATTAAATGCTATTTTCATATAATTATGCTTGTGTACTGTGGAGGGAGGGGAAACAAAGTTGCTTTTTCACACACAGCTTTATGCTGGTAAATATCACATTCAAAAGTGCTGAACCACTTGTCACAACCAGTAAATACAGTTTTACATTTCTACTAGCCTTTTTACTTGTATTTACATTTTACATTTACTCTTTATTAAATGCCTCCTGGAGGGATGATTATGTCTCTGGTGAATACTGTGACCAGTACACATTTGCTGTGGCTATAGACAAGAATATTCCATGTGTGTACTTTTTTTTTTTTTACAGTAAATGTGTTTTGTCCAGAATGAATACATCTAATACTAAAAATCATTTTGTATTTTCCTGTATATAGTAATACAGGAACCAGAAGTAAGTAAAGCACCTCACAAATTCTTATACCTGGATAAGGCTGGTTTCAACCTGGCAAAAAGCAGGAAGTTGGGCGAAATGTCATCGGCAACAGAGCTACAGTAGATATGGGGAGGGAACATCACTATGTGGGCAGCTACCTGTATTTCAGGTATGTATTCCCATTATAGCACAGTATAAAACACAGTATGGCCTCAATTTCTTAGAAACACTTTAAACTTCATGTACATTTTTGTTTAAGGAATGTGTTTTATGTTCACATTTATGACTTTTTCCCTTTTGTGCTATGGAGTGTTGTAGAAAGTATCCTAAACACGGTAATTTCTTACTTTTTTGCTGATGCCATTTAGGTTCAACACAGAATACCAGAAGTAATGCATTGTACACAAGAGTATACTGATATATCGGAAACATGGCAAGATATATCTACTAACTCATTCATAAACAATGATAGAAGAACTTGGCATTCTGATTATACGGACTTCATTTACTCTCTCTCTCTCTCTCTCTCTCTCTCTCTCTCTCTCTCTCTCTCTCTC
>JAUZST010004577.1:0-16213 GCA_034779995.1 Parotocinclus haroldoi | reverse complement strand
TAGATAGATAGATAGATAGATAGATAGATAGATAGATAGATAGATAGATAGATAGATAGATAGATAGATAGATAGGAGGACACCTATGCATATACATATGTATATGTAATATGTAATATATTTAGCAAATAAGGTTCCAGATTCTTATCTGATTTTGATTTCAACTACATATACTGATTACTGTACTATATGCATTAATTGAATTAGTTAAATTACTACTACATACTTCAAAATGAAATATCCCATAGTGAAATATTCCTTAATATTTGTGAGCAGTGTGTTTTGCAAAACAGCTTCTCACTCATATTTGTCATCAGTATTTGCCCACTGATAAAACACAAGTGCATGACCCTCGCTAACCACTGATCGATGGAATAGCGCGCTGTAATCTGTTATCACATGAAGACCAGTAGTGCACTACATAATGCTTCTAAGTCATGTAGGTGTTCAACAGTGCTTCGAGAGCTGTGTATACCTCTGTTCTATACTCATACATACTATATTCAGATAACGCTAGGTGTTGGCAGATGATGACAGAGTTGGAGATGATCTTGATATTGCCCAGCATAATGAGTGAATTCCTAAGTGAACAGGATCAATCTGGCCAGGGCCCAAAGCAACGTTCAGTGAAAGGCCATGAGTGGGAGTGGGAGTGTGTCAGGGAGTGGGGTGGACTGATTGCTAAAGACTACCACATGGCTTCTCTTCGCTCAGCACATCCCACTCATCTTCCATCCTGATGCAGAGGAGTCTGTGGCCTGGCAGGGGTTCAGTGCAGCCCTCATTCTATAGAACATAATAGGAGAGTATCTTGTCTGCCCACTCCATTCCTAGCAAGTCAGGTTCAGAGCTAGCGAAAGCTACCCTATAAATCACAACATGTTTATATTGGCTCCTGAACTTTCAATAATCCTGTCTTAAAAGCAAAGTGTTGGTGAACAGTGAAATAGTGAGGTGGCTTACATGCCATGAAGGTGGCACATTATAACCAACTATTATTTATATTTTCAGTGTTTGGCAAATGTCTTTATTGGGAGTGGCTTACAAGTAAGCTGAGCAGTAGAGGATTAAGGGCCTTGCTCAAGGGCCCATGAGTAGCACTCTGACAGAGCCAGGATTTGAACTCCCAAGCTTCCTGTAAGTAGCCCAGAGCTTTAACCACTGAACCACCACTGTCATTATGATATTTTTACTGTAAGCAGCTGTTACGGACTTGCCTAGGTGAAACAATACATCAGGTTACACTAAAACTCATTCAGTTATTTCAAAGCTGTCACAAATGTGGTACTGTACAGTATTCAGATACCTGATATTTTCACACTGCAGATTGCCACACACTATCATCTATGGTGCTTAGATTTATTGTGCCTCCAGCCATATCATTACACTGTTCTCTGTGAGTCAGTAGAAGGAGACGCATGAGCTATCTAGAGGTGTTAGTTCATTGTAAAGTTCACCCACCAAAGAATAACTGCAAGATGGTTGCTCTCATAGTCTAAAATAAGATACACTGCAAAAGAATCACCAGCTGTGTCTACACAAGCTCCATTGCTCATGAAAGATATGTCATTTTGGTTAAGAATAGTGTTTACATTTGGTCAGGTAATGAAATAAATTTTAGTCCATCCTCCGCACTATGCCAGGTCACTTCTATGAATCACAGGTGGATGTGAGGCTTGGGAAATGCAAGCATTATTCTGCGGAAAGAGCCATTGGCCTGGAATGCTAAATCGTATAAAACTTTGTATAAACAGTGATATCATCTGCTGATATTTTCGTTTTAGGGTGGGAAACCAGAATACGAAAGAAAAAAGTGAGAATGTGGGCCAAAGAGAAATGGAAAACCAAACAGAGTGAAGAATTAAAAAAAAGATGGAAGTCCTTCCTCTATTAACAACTCCAGTTCATCGCCTGCAAATATACAAAATCTTATCTTATATTTTTATTATAAAATTATATGGCCAAACGTTTGTTAATACTCCATCCAATCAGTAATCGCTGTTATTTCAGTCACATTAACTGCGAGAACGGTCTCCAGCTCCACAGACAAGTAGTGGCAGAAGAATGGGTTAAGTGAACACCTCAGTGACTCTCAATACCACATTTAATAGCTTTCCACCTCCCAAACAAGTTAGTCTATCAATTTTCTTCCCTGCTGTCCAAATGGAAGTCCTCAAAGAAATGCTATGCCAAGTTTGATGAAGTACTTTGACGCATTTGATTTGAATTTGAATACCAAAATTGAGCCAGATCTTGAAGCCAGAAAATTGATCTCAAAGTCATGTTCCAAAATCCAGTGAGCAGCCTTCTCTGAACAGTAAACACTGTTCCAAAAAGGGGTGGATTTGGGGTATCCACAAACTTTTGTTTATAAATTTGGTTGTTTGTTTGTAAATACACCTCCACAGTTTTCAGTATGATGTAAATCTCAAAAACAGATACACATGTCTTTATCATTAATAATTTATTTACAATAGTGCATCAGTGCAATTGTCACACCCCAAGCTGCTGGTTAAAAGCCTTGCTCAAGGACCTAACTGTGTATGTACAGCAATTTGTTGGAAATAAATCTAAAAATGTATTTCTAACATTCCTTTTTTCTGATGCCATGCTAGACACATCTTGCTAGGTCTGAGATCATTTTAGAATGACTAATGAGGACAATCAGGCTGATATTAGGCCAGTGCTGCCATGCACATTTTAGTCGCTCATTAAAGCCTTGTGGAAACTGTTTTTAGATGAGCGTGTGGTTTCACTGGTTTCTTTCATGACAGACCAAGAACAAACAATGTCAGAGTTGAACAATGTGCTAGCAACTTCACACGAGTGGAGAAACAACACGAAGTATTCCATCCACACTTGAAACCGGATGTGTTGTGGTCTTAATTATCCCCAGCTACTCATGTGAGAATGGAGCAGATGGCTAGAAGGGCATAACACTGGTTCCTAAAACGCAGACTTTTTTCCAAAGACTTAACAGGCAGAGCTGAAGAGCTCAAGCTCAAAGGGCAACCTCTTCACGCTTCCTCGTTTCCTCAACACCCATCCCCGGCTAAATAGGAAATATTCAAATATGAATAAACTACACTGCTCACTAAAATTAGGGGATATTAAATTATGGGCAGATTTAATTTTGAAGCATCCCCATTTTGAGAGCAGTATAGTTCTCTCTTTCAGATCACTAGTAGTCACACCAAGCCACAAGTGTACTATAGATACTTCTTTGCAATTTTTGGCTTAGTGGTTTAGTTTCCCCAAGTAGTTTAAGATGAGCTTATTGATTGATACATATTTTTTCAATGAGAACTAGTATTATCGCCATCAGTGCACATGCTTAAGGTACAGGGTGTTTCTGTTTATTCTATTTAGGTTTATTTATACACGTGTTATAGTATTTAGAGCCAATGACCTCATTTTAAAAAGACTAGTTGTTAAACTAATCTTATTAGATATTGCATTTCCCCAAAATGGAAACCGTATGATAAAGCCTTGCCTTTTTATATGAATTTACCCTGTTTTTAACCCAGTCACTCAAAGGCATTTGTTAAAGGCTACTTATACACAATGGCAAGGGAATTATAATTTCATTAAGTCTTTTCCCATCGATTACTCAATGTTTCTTAAACTGTGCAGGGTAGAGAAGCAAAAAAATCAGGCCTAAGACATGAAAGTGATGTAGCCGTCCTATATCTTAGAGGCTCATGACCTGAGATCGAGCAGGGCTGCATAATCTGAATGGCCCATCATTTCTTTACACCCTTTCACTCGCTCTGCTACTGATTGTTCGAACTCCTCATTCCACACAATGGCAAATTCACTAAGACCTTTCTTCTTATGCTAATGGTCTCTACTGAGGCATCACACTAAATATAACACACTCACAGCGCACACAGTTGTTTTCCCCCAAATTTGGCATGCGTACTGCAAATCAGATAAATATCTAGAATTGGAATTCCAAATTCAGACAAAGTACTTATCATTCTTTGTCCAAATGCATAGACTTTCGAATTCTGTCCAATAAGAATTCCTTTTTGTCCTATTAGATTGCAGTGAACCACTACTGGAACAGGACAAACTTCTTAATCCATGTAAGGATGTGGTGCTAAATGTTTCTCAGGTTCTTCTGAATGGTAATTACGCGTTGTGGGCATCTACACATTATACTGTAGCTGACTCTATAATAATGGGATTTTTTAATGTTTTGTGTTTGCGTATGTTGGATGTTTTGGGTCGAACCCTGTCTAAACAATGTGACATAAGCTCAAACAATCAGGTAAACACACACCGAAACACAAAGTACGACAAAAAAGAGAAAGACATACAAGATATATACAAGATATAATAACCTTGTATGAAAAGAGTTAATAAAACACAATGTGCACAAATCCAGCAAGAAGACGACTTATTCGTGGAGTCTGGATTTGACAGGATTCGCTTTTTTTTAAAACACTTTTTTGTATCAAAACGAACAAGTTTTCTGAAAGTGGTATAATGATGTCATCTCACCTTGCTGATGTTCTCTTGCACTCAGCTCTTTGCTTTACGCACAAACTTTACTTCACGCAGTAAACTCGGGTCGAAAATCTCGGTTGCGCTGAACTGAAAATCCAGGCATGTTATGCGATTCATAAGGTCGCTCTTCGTGCCGCTAAAGCGGCAAACTTCTGCGATCCATCACGCAAAACATCTGTAAACTGGAACAACAGCAGCCATGCGCTGCTTTTCGGCGGCTAAAAAAAAGTTTGCTTAGCGGAGCCGGAGCTGTGCACCGTGCAGCAGGAGAGATGTTTGAGTTGTTTCCAGTCCTGCCCTCCCCGTATCTCCCCCTATCAACCATTCCATCTCTCTTTCACCTCCTCCACCCAGCATAGCCCCACCACTCGCTCCTGCGCTTCGCTCATGTTGCGCTCGAACCCTCGAAATGGCGCACTGATTGGAGGAGGGCTCTCCGATACTTTAAACACACACAATTTTTAGTTTTAGTCATATGATAAGGTTTGTTAACTTAACAGTTGTGCTACAATAAAGGGCAACCAACAGTTCATTTTAAAAACACAAACATTAAGTGGTTTCATAGAGCACAATAGGTGGCGCACGGTGGCGCGGCGCAGCTCCAGAGACCATGGTCCGGGTTCGTCCTGCTTATGCCTGTGTGGAGTTTACATGTTCATTGGCTTCTCTTGGAACTCTGGTTTATTCCCCTTACTCCCTTCCCAAATTTTAAGCCTTGATTGATGAACCTTCATCTCCGAAGTGTCCCTGAGTGAGTATGTGTGCCCTGTGTCCTAAACCAAGACTGACACAAGTGCTAGTGGTAAGAGCAAGGGCTGCTCTTGACTCACCGCAACCATGAATTTGATCAAACAGGTATATAAAGTAATGGACTGAGTGAGAGCACAATAGGGAATTGGTTTATTATTCATTTGCCACTTTATAATGGTAAAAGCTATGGCTCATCTGCAGTTGATTGGCAGCCGTGGTAATCCAAAAATCCAAACGTGATCTAAACAGTTCTTGGCAGAAGCATCCAGAGAAATACATTTACAGAACAGCATGCAGAAAATCATCAGGCAAACCAGAATAACATAAATAGTAAAGGCAGGAATTAAACTAACCATAACCCTTCCCAATTAACCAGTTTTAACCACTAAGCCATCACCATATATTCATTCAAGTCAAGTCAAACTTTACAACAGAACATTGTCTCAAAGAAGATTTACCACTGCCCACGTGCACTGATGAGCCCAACTGAGCACTAGATGTGATGAGGAAGAAACCTAAAACCTCTGTGTTACAAGTAAGAAATAAATTAATTTATGTAAAAAAAAGTTTAATTGCACAGAAGCAAAATAGAAAAATAAGTTAAGGAAGATTATAAAATAAATGTCTGTTCACTAAATCACACCTAAAGGTATATATACTGTAATATACTGTAATATATATATATATATATATATATATATATATATATATATATATATAAAATACTATGAACAATAAAATGAAATAGACACTAAAAAGATATATAATTTAAAACAACTCTATATATAATGTTATTTTTTTAGTATTTGTATTTAGTCTAGTAAATATGTTCACTAAAGGTTCTTGTGTCCTCCAGCAGGTAGGTCTTGGTGGTTCAACATTTTCAGTCAACAGGTCAAGGATAGGTCGAGCTAGGATGGTGTGAATAACTGTACCAGAACTGGTGTTACCAGAAACTTATTGTGAGCTTAGGAACTGAACCACAAGAGCTATTCACATTGGCAGTCAAACAGTGTCATAGTATTCCCCCACCATAGTTAACAATGGGAATATGTTTAGTATAATCTTTTTTATTTTACACAAAGGCCAGCTTAAGTGTTAGCTCTATTTTTATCACAATACAATTCTATTAAAAGTCCCAGTAGCATCAAACTCAACATGAAACTTTTTCTAGATTCTAGATAGTTCAGAAGTTTAAGGGCAGCCTTTTTGGACCACATAAACAGTGATGATGTAACAGATGCAGTGTGATGCAGAGAGTAGGTTAGCAAAGAAGATAAAGGAGCAGGATGTTCCTTAAATGCCAAAGAATCACACACAAGTAAGAAATGTTTAGCTAGAATTTAAGGTGTGTATGTTGTTCTTGTTTATAGGGAATGGTAAATAATGGTAAAGAAAAATAGGTAATATTTACACATATTTATATATAAAATACAGTAATCGTCAATAGTATTAATTAGGCCATAATGTCTGTTGGTTAGCCTATTTGTCCTTGTTTTAAACATCTAAGGATCTGATATGTTGTGCAGACTCACTGATCTTCACTTAATTACTGCATATAACGTCATTGTGTAATTTTCAAATTCCTGAATGCATGCACTGCGCCATCAAGTCTGATCTCAAGAAGATGTTGAAACAAAAGCAAATGAAACAGACAACAAAATGGTAATACTATGGGTTTTGAAGAAATCTTTTGTTAAGAAAGTTAAAAAATCTCATCCATTGTTGATATAATAACCTGACAATTATATTTTAAGCTGCCAGACAACCTGCTCAAACCCACTTAGTGGACCATTCTACTAAACTAGTTTATAATGTGGTTTTGAACTAGTTGACTACTCTTTAAAACAATTAAGTGGTCAGACCACAGAAATGTATAAGGATTATTTTATGATCTTTTTAAACACAGTGCCTACATAGATACAAAATCCTCATTCACATGGTGTGTTCCGTTGGGAAGTGGCTGTTACAAATCCTAAACCCTAAAATGTGACTTTTAACATTTATTCCACAGTTATCTGTTGAAATGCATGAATAAAATTATTTAAAATGAAGACAAAATATTTAACTGATCACAATTTAAAATGCATTCAGAAACATGACCAGGTTGTAGGGAAAAATGTTTATATCACATATTTAAATATTTTGATTTTTGAATGATTTTATATTTGTGCACAAAACTATGTGAGTGAACTTCTCTGTTTTCAGTGTCTCCCCCCCCCTGTATCTTAAGTTACTCAACAATGAACAATAATGAGGAAATGATGACACAAGTCTCAGGGGTGCATATTCTTTGTTTTTGCTTATTTTCTGATTCATTATCTCTTATAATTAAAAGCATAATATGCTGCCATTTTAGGTTTGGCCAATTTGTTTGCCCAGGAATAAACACACCAACAAAGATTTTGGGTGGCCCAGATGTTAACTGAATTAGTTCAATTTGTATTAATAGTAAAATTAAGCAAACAATAACAAATAGATTCAATAGTGTAAAAGATTCGATATATTGAGTCATCAGTGGTAAGTCCTTGGAGGTGAATCATCTCCTGATAACTAAATGATGAAGGGAGTTACTCAACTCTGGTGGAACCAGGGCATGGTGGGACTGGTTTCTGTTGATGAAGACCAGTAGAGTGATGCTGAGGTGGAGGAACATCTAAGTGTTTGCTGCTGAAGCTGGCACCGGAACTTCAGCTCAGATAGAAAAGAGAAAATGAGGTTACTTATTGCTTAGGAGCACAGAGTCTATTAACACTGTTAAGACGGATGCCATGTCCAAAAAAACACCTGCAGTGTTGACATATCTCTTTCAAATTTAGCTTGTGTATATTTGGACTTGTACAGGCAATGTAGGCGTTCGTTCAACACCAGAGATTTGGCTGAACCTAAACAGGTCAACACACATGATACCGCCAGAAAGTTTCCTAAACTCCTCTGAGCAGAGACGAAATACATTATTGCAAAAACCTTCCTTGTGAAAGTGGCTATTGGAAGCAACTTGATAAGAATGTGCTCTTCACTCCCCTTGCTGCTGAGTGCACGTCCGCTTGAGTGCCTCAACACAAAACAACTGGCTGATGATTACTGTGTTGTTACCAAGGCAGCAGCAGCAGAAGCCTAATTTGAAACGTTTACAAAGTTACCTCAAAATTACATCAAGGACATTTTGTCACTGGAATTCTAATCTAATCCCTACCATTCTAATCATGAGTCTATACAGATTGGTCAAGCCTTGTAGAAAAGAGCGAGATATCTTTTTGGAACAATATGATTGAGAAATCTTGCTCAACAGTGGCTTGAGGATCCATGTCCATGGTGTTACCCAAAGTTTTTGCACCCATGCTGTTTGCCATGTTCCTGTGCCAGCATGCCCTAAGGCTGGAATGTTAATAAGCATGTTGGTCTCCTCCATGGATGGAAGAACAAGAGAAAAAATGTCACTCTCACTGAGAAGTCAAGAAAATTTTAGATGTAGTTTGAAAGATTTAAAAGACTACAGTAATGGAGTGCACATTTTCCATTTGATGTCATACATGTTTGAATACCACTACTGGACTACTGTTCCATTGCATTGTGTATAGTAAAGCAAATCTGAATACAAACAGTTGGGCCAAAAATCTGAGACCAACAGGAAAATAGATTTTCTTTTGCATTTTTCTGTAATACAATGGTTTCTGCATACAATGGTTTTCAATGCAAATATATGTTCATATAATCAGCATGATCATTTGGTTGATTGGAGCTTTGAAATAAACATTTAAATGTTTAAAATGAATTTCAGAATAAATGAGTATTGGTATATTTCCTTGTTTGTAATGATAGAGTATACTCAAACTAACATAGACTCCCAAGGTTAGTGCAAAATCTGATGATCTGATTATCTGTGTCCCCATTAATGCTTGATGGGATTTAGCTTAGGTCAATGATTGTTGAGAAAATGCCATGACAGTGAGCACACCTTGTTCTTTTTTTCAGTCTTCAAGTAATTATTGCAAAGCTTTGTTTTTTTGGGTCATTATCCTTCTGATGTACAATTCCTTCCCCACAAAGACCCAAGCAAGCAGTTTCACTATTGCTATCCGACATTTGCTTTGTTTTCATTGTTTCTATATGTTGATAGACTTCAATAAAATTGACAGCTCCATGGAAACTGCACACTAAATTTGCTGTCATTGTACTAATGTATTAATTTTGTAATCAATGCAGCAAAATGTCTTAACTCATACAGTACCGTGTAATGTATATTGTGTGGTTTATTATTTTAAAACTGATTCAATTTAGGGTTATATTATACACTTAAATTTCAACTATCAACATGGTGATTAAGCCCAGTTACCCTATCAAGATCCTAATTTCTGCCACTTTTGTCTGCAAGTTTATTGTATCGATCACTACCCAAAAACTCATGACCATAGGTGGGAATAGACTAATTGGTGAACAGAGAACTTTGTCCAAGTACTAAGCCCGATACTTCAACAATATAATATGTTATTCAAATACCTACAAAACTACTGCAATTTTTCTATCATTTGTAAACAAGCGCCTGGGGACATCACCACACACTTCCTGGGGAGTACCATGTCCTCTGGCATACGACAATTAAATTATTGCACTTATGGAACATGCAGTGCTCCTTGCACATACTTTTACTTTTATATAATTGCAGACAGAATTAACCCAATATATTTAATGTTGTTTTCTGATCAACTTCATTCATTTGTTACTAAACATCCAATCCTCCATACCAGTGGTCAGACGAATCAATATGCCAGGTATTCTGCCACTCCGTGCCACTTCTTACAATCTTATCTGTGTACTGTTCTGCACGCAGAGCATATTTAACCATTAGAAATCTTTTATACAACATTAATCCAGTATCCATCCAGTAAACAGGTACTATTGGTGAACATGAGCTTTGCGGCATCCTGGCCAAAACTGTTAAGTTCCCTGTTATGTTGTTCATCCAGCCTTAAGGGCCAGTATGTTACTACAGTGATACTTTAATGCTTTACAATCATAAAGTCAATCCTACTAATCAACTACTAACATTTTGGCAATTTAAAAAATAGTCCTGATATTTTCTGATGAGTTGTAAACTGTGTTATTTACTTTTCTGCATATTCCTGCAGTCTAAAAACTGCACAATTTAGACCTAAGCTAAAATATCCAAGCCTCTAAACATAAACTGACACAGTTTTATTTTACTTTTGGTACACCAATACACTTTAGTTTTGATTTTAGATAATTGCAAGTATTTTACAAAAGTGGCTCTTTGTTTTGTCAGCCTGCCTGCATATCCCCCTTAACGTTTTTGCGTTGTGAAAGGACTCTTTATGTTACTCATGTCAGGTAATTGCAGTGCGTTGACTCAGATACCCCCCTCTGTAGACAGTGGTTGCATTGTCTTCATCTGCATATGATCTTTAGCATGCGCTGCACACTGGATCACCTCTACCTTCTCTTTCAACACATCTTACTACATGAAAGCAATGTAGTGTCAGTATTGCTTACTCATTCAGAGAGGAGTCAAGATGACCTCACTAAATTGTTGTAGCCTACATCTTCTTATATTATTCTAATGGCAAAGCTTTATTTTTGATTAAAAAAAGCAAATTATGGTTCGGAAGCTTAACTGTGGTAGATTTGTAGCTTAATTTGGGGTAGTCATTTGTAGCTGAATGAGTTATGCTTGGTCAGTTAAGAAAAAAAATGACGTAAAGTGACAGAATACAAAACATCTAAGTACATATGACAAAATAGTAGTAAATATTGTAGTCCAATGTGAGATAAATTATCTCTATAAATTAAATGCAAAAACCCCAAACGGGAAATATCGAGTCAACAAAAAGACAAATAGCTCCCTCTAGTGACGATATACTGAACACAAATCATGCACCCTCGTCCCTCTCCCCTACACACAGGGTGTCACTCCATCACTGGCCACACGCGCATATTGGATTTGATTGTATTAACCATACAGTTGCGGCCGACTCTCGGTCACTTTATGGATCATCTATCTCCACACACCTCTGTCATCCATGAAGTATTTCGGCAGTATAGTGGAGTAGTTTATCCGGGCTGGGGTGTTTGCATACACAAGTCAATGACAATTTAGAGACAATTAACATAACACGCATGTCTTTGGACTGTGGGAGGAAACCGGAATACCAAGAGTAAACTCATGCAGACACAGGGAGGACATGCAGACTCCACACAAAAAGGACCCAGGTCGCTCCACCCTGGGATCGAACCCGGGACCTTCTGGTTGTGAGGCAGCAGTGTTACCCACTGAGCCACCCCATGCACATAGAGGACACCCAGAAGAAACCCAGAGGACACCCAGAGGACACCCAGAAGAAACCCAGTGGACACCCAGAAGAAACCCATGTTGAGGGGAACACAGGAAAAACAGGCTCCAGCTGCTCTAACATTTCTAACCTGGATCTCTAAAACTGTGAGGTGACCAAAGCACCATCATGTCTCCCTAACATTTGGATATCTAAATAACGGTGTTCCTCAGGATACACTTATATAGTTTACTAAAATGTCTGCAGCAACAAATTAGATTTTGCTACCAATTTTGGTGCTTTAAAAAGGAAAGACAAATAATACATGGAAAGAATGCTTAGACCTGGGTAGCTCATGTTGTGCTGAACAATTCATGTGTGTACAGCAGAGACTGTCAAAAATATAACTGGTGGGTTATTATGACTTTTTCCCCAAATAAAATTAGTTAAACAATATGTTGCTGACTGAATGTCACACAGAACAAGATCCAAATTTGTGTCAGATTACGTTCTTTTTCTATGTTTACCCATCAAAGTTTTACCGAAGTTCATTTAACAAGGCTTCAAAATTGTCAACAGTAAACTGACTATGAATGAATATGATTGGATATTTATGAAGAAACAATTGCTCTTTATCTACTGTATAAAGATCTTTAACCATTTACCAAATATTTTCAAACCCACTTGGTAAATTCTGAGCCTGTTTATTGTTTACAATTATTTTAAATGTACTGTACATAAACTTTAAGCACATTTGTTATGCTTTTGAAACATGTTTTAAACT
The DNA here is from genome assembly GCA_034779995.1 of Parotocinclus haroldoi. Classification (NCBI taxonomy): domain Eukaryota; kingdom Metazoa; phylum Chordata; class Actinopteri; order Siluriformes; family Loricariidae; genus Parotocinclus; species Parotocinclus haroldoi. The sequence goes on along the minus strand of JAUZST010004577.1, from coordinate 3,880 downwards.
ACTTATTTTAGTTTTCTATATGTTTGTATGAACATCTGGTACAAATGGGCCAAACCAAAAATTGCAATATGGATGGCTTCAAACAGAAGAATTTGAAAATGTATCCCAATTAGTTTGTGTTTAATGCTGGACAGTAAAAAATTAAAAACACAAAATAGTTCAATTTTACATTCAAACAAATCTAAAATTATATGTTATATTTCACTGTCATTTCAGTTTCATTATCAACTCTGTACTTCATGGCCATGTTTAAAGTGGAACCATTAATAGGAGATAGAAAATCAACATGCTGCTTTTTATTTTATTTATAAAATGCTGAATATAAATAAACTTTTAAATTATACTGCAGTGTTTACTTTGCATTGCCCTTTCCATGGTAGTGGGTAACATTTTGGGAGTAAATTGCTTCTTCCAGGAAGAAATATCCTCCTCCAGGTTGGTTTTCTGTGCTAGTTGGCTCAGAGCATGTTTGCTGTACAACTATGTGCAAATTGTGCCATACAAATCATTAAACTCAGTGTTACCAAGCCTATATAATACAACTTTACATCTAAGGGACACAATCTTCATCTTGGCCAAATCTATGACATCTCTTTCTATATTTAGAACAACAACCTCCACCTTACTTTGAGCTGACACTAAATGGCAATGTCCTCAGTCTTAGTCCTGCATACTTAACATTTACATTATGCTTTCGGGTTTGAAAATGTAACAGCAAAATGGGAAATGAAAATTAAAAGAGCAGTAGATGGCGCCAATGTTCATTTTCCTAACTTTTCTTCCCAAACTTATCCATTCTGAAAACTGAAAAAAAAAAAATAGTTTCCTCTTGATTTATCAGTTTATCTATTTAAATTCTGACGTTAGGTAGATTACTGTGCAAAGGTCTTGTTGTTTTAGCAGTTGTATAATGATGGTATAGACCATATGGTCTACACTAAATACACTGCTCACAAAAACTAACTCACTGTAGCACACAGAACCCCCACCAGTTTTTAAATACTGCATACACATTTAGGATAGGTTCTGGTTGTATTCTTATAAAGACAATGAGAAATAATGAGTTATTATCATTATACTATTGCTAAAACAATGGTATATCCAATCTAATTGCGGGATAATACTGTAAATTGCTTGACAGTTTTACTGTGAACTTTCACAGTTTGACCATAAAGTTCGCAGTTCTACAATGAATTTTTGATGGTAATTTGGCTACTTCATGGTTCTACTTTCAAATTCCATAGTACATTTTCCTTGGGTTGCACAGTGCTGTATATATAACTACAATATACAGGGGTGGGACAGTAATTAGTGCTGTCACCCCACTGCTCCATGGACCGTGGTTTAAATATTAGGCCGTTTAACTGAACTTACTTGTTTTTTTCTGACTTCTGCTGGGAAACTGGAAATGTGTGGAATTCAACATTACAGTTTTCCTTAACAAATTGCTAAATTGCTAGTCAGTGCTTACTGGGCAGCACGTGGTTAACATGGCCTTTACATTGCTCCAGAGATCCTCAGTTCAATCATGAACTTGGACTTTTCTGTGTTTCTGTTGTCCTCATGTCCATTTTAAACCAAGTGTTCCAGTCTTACTAATATAGATGAATAAATATACCGCTAGTTAGTGTTTACAAGACTGATTTAATATTGCCGTTTTTTTTTATTTGATCTATTGATCTGATCTATTTAAATAAGTAATTGATATCACATGTTAACGTCTAGACAATATGGTGGGATAAGTCGATGTACAATAGGATCTTTGTTATTCACCAATCCTTAATAGGCTGAATTGACTCAATCAAGCAGAATCAAGCCAAATTAAACAAGATGATTTTGTATATAAAAGCAGTGGCACCAGGAAACTTGCTTTCAGTCATCGTGTCTTTGTTAATGCAGTTGAGAAACACTCACTCAGAGTTTCCTGGTTTTAGTTGTTGATGGGAATCAGCGCTTAAATGCATCTTGAGGTTAAGACAGGATGGTGTGGATTCTGCATGACAGAGTCCCATTGTGTCTAGACTCTTTGAACCCTCAAGCTTAATTGAACCCCCTCATCTTTTTACTGTACAGATGGTATCACAAAGGGTGTCTTGATTTGTCATGCTTAAGTTTCCATGAAACCACTGGAAGTGTGTTTGGAGGTGGCTGAATTGCCTTGTTTGTCACGGCAATGTTTATGTTGTTTTGGGAAATGCCACCACTTCAATCATGGAGTAGCTGAAGGGCTAATTGGAGACTCCCAATCTCAGCTTCCATCCGTTTTTACTCTTGAGGGCTATGGTGGCAACAGGCTGAGATGGTCAGCCCAGACTATTTGATTTCCAGTCACAGATTTCCAGTGCCTCCTGAGGATCCCAGGCATTTCCAAGCCAACTGTGAAATATAATCCCTTCAACAAGTCTTGGGTCTGCCCTGGAGTCCTGTCCAAAAGGGTGTACCTGGAACAGGTCTAGTGGGAAACAACCAGGGAAGATGAATAACCTCAGCTGAGAGTAAGAGCCTGATTTCTACCATTTGTACCCACAACCTTTATTTCATTCACTACTCAAAGCTCATAGCCATAGGAGATATTTTACAAAAGATCCGACCTGTTTCTCAGTCTCATGCTCCTTTTGGTCACTTTCTTGCTCCCAGTAGAGTCGCCCATGGTGAACAGGTCTGAGGGAAGAGGTCAGGCAAAGTGCAATCCAAAAGTCCCATGAGTGGCATTCTGCTGGGATAAGGATTGCCTACATAACCCAGGCATACTCAGTCCAAAAGGGAAACATGGAGCCATCTTGGTGATGATGAGTGGTATAATGCCAGCTGAGTGGCAGGCATGCAAAAGGAAAGTTCTGTAGTACTAGAACTAGAGCTAGGCCTTCAATGGATCCTAACTGGAGACTCTGTAGATATGACCTCTCCCTTTTGAGGCTTTACTTTTTGGACGGTAACAATTTAATTTATGGCTATATTTATCACTTATTACGTAATGGAAAATAGCCGCACTGTATACAGTTTGGATGTGCACAGCCTGTAACTGAGACCCAACACGCACATGGAGTGACATGACGCCATGCTTGTTGCCTGAACCCAGACTGCATCAGGAAGTTTACAGCAGTCAGCTCATGCTCATATGTGACTCATAAAACAATTTATTCCATCACCCTGCCATGTCGTGCTAACAGTGACTGAGCAAGAGTGCACGATCTAACCATAAATCCCTTCTCTGCTAATGACTTACGCTCCATGAGAAAAAGACCAGAGGTCTCTGAAGTGGGTCACTGACCTGGAAAATGCTTCCAGTTTTCCCGTAAGGTCCCCATTTGAGCTTGGTTTGGGGTTTTGGCTGATTTGTGTAGAGCTTAGAGGCAGAGCGATGGGTCGAGTGCAGAAGCTTGTTGATGATTCAGTTGGACACTAGATGGCAGCAGTTTGCTGGTATACCAGGATAAACGGCACCTGCAGTGTTTTTGCAAATTGTGGTTTAATATTATTATTGTTTAGATTTATGCACGAACCGCTTGGGTGACGCAGCACAGGGACCTGGGTTTGAGTTCCAGCAGTGCATTTTGGTCATTTCTTGACTGTAAACTGTTTCTGAGAGAGGGGAGGTGTTTCAATTCCTACCCTAGCCTTGTGCTTGTGACCTGTGTTCTCCAGATATGTCCTGGTCATGACCATGACCGTAAATTATCATTAAGGTGCAAGGGATGTACATTTCATTTCAGGGGGAAAGTAAACAGTAAAATTGCTCAAGAAGAATTTCTGAAGGGAATGCCAAAGATGCAAAATAAAGCACTGTTGTGTTATACGAATATATAGGCTGCAAGTTTTAGTTTGTTCAACCAGTAATGCAAAATAATGACCTGTAGATGGGACACTATATATGAGTTTC
>JAUZST010004576.1:0-16213 GCA_034779995.1 Parotocinclus haroldoi | reverse complement strand
ACACACACGCGCACACACACGCGCACACACACGCGCACACACACGCGCACACACACGCGCACACACACACACACACAAAAGACATGCAGAAAGAGAAACTCAAAATCACTAAATAATCAGAGTCAATCTAAATCTTAAACACGGGTCTGAATCAGAATCCACAAATCTAAGCCAGGATCAGGACGAGAAAATCAAAATCAAAACTTTAATTCAAAATAGAAACAGGATCCCAATCTGAATTAGGCCCTAGAATTTAAATCAGATTCAAAACACAAACCTAAAATTGAAATCTGTTTAGGGTTGTAACAGGAGTTAGTCAGGAGAAAGAAAAAAAATTATCTATTTAAACATGAATCCAACATAAAGATTTGGATCGGGATTCGAATCCGAATTCAAACATAAATCCGAATCAGGATCCAAATCCAAACTGGAATTACGCACCGAGGTAAAACTGGGATCAGGAACCCATATAACCTGGTTTATTCTGAACTACAGTCACAATGTAAATCAGAATCAAAACCGAACCGGAATCCGATTTGCAATATGTAAGAATATAACTCGAAATTTGGTACCTTTATTGCGACAACAGATTACAAACTGTGGATCTAATAAATCTGTTCTCTAATAGGAGCCAAGCGTGAATCCGACACACAGACTCGGATCAGAATTAGGATACAAATCTAAACTGGCATTTAGATGTACGAGATAAATCTAATTAAAGCTCCAGATCCGATTAGGACCGTCATTTTGAATAGAAACTAAAATCTTTATTCGAAACTTAATTCGTTTGTGAAACCGGATCTAAATGTGAATCCTAATCCGAATCAGGATCTGAATTGTAATTTGGACCCGATTAGGATGACATAATCTTTTAAACGGATCTAAATGTGAATCCGAATCGGAATTAGAAACCGAATCCGCATGCGAACCCAAAATACACACCACATTAAACCCGAACCAGATTCAGAAACCTCATGCTATCGTGACACAACACCTGCTTTCTGTACGACACGCCCTCTCTGATGTACATTTGCATGTTCTCCTGCGTGCCGAAGCCACAGATTTAGACGCGTGATTGGGTAAATCAGACGGGGCTGTTCCAGATACTGGGGGTGTAGAATTTGAAGAAAATCATTCCCAGATGGCTGAAAGTTTTTTTTTTTTTTTGGTTTTGTTTTTTAACAAGGGCACCTTGCTACGCCTCCGACCGCGGATGCTAATTAGCAGCCCGGACACAGGATCCGATCACTTCCTTCAGCACCGTTGTGTCCTAAACATCAAACGACACGTCGGACCCGCTGCCCGGAGGGGAAAAAAAAAAAGCCAGCAAACATGCAGCACTTTTTAGAGAATGAATGCCAGGAGGCGTGTGTGAGCTCGTCTCTAAAACGGCTTCAGCTGTTCTTAGTTCTGAATATAGTTTAGTTTCAGACAGGCAGATGCCACCTGTCCAGCACATCATCTGCTCAGCTAAATTAAAACCACGTTTAAACTACATGACCCAAAGTAACTGGACGCACCTTTTCTTTTTAATAATTCACCCAACGCAAAACAGCGGCCATATGAACCAGAGGACAATGTTTCGATAGCGAATTCGAAACGGATTCGGGATTGAAATGTATACGGAGAATTCGATATTTTGTTAATTATTAAATCTTAAATGAGAATTAGAATCGGATTTAAACCGACTTAAAACAGCAAAACAGAAAAATTTGAATATATGTAAATAAAATAAAAGCATAACGAAAAATCGGAGAAATTCAAGCCACAAAAAAGCAGAGAAACGAACAAAAAATAAATAAATCAGAAATTAAAACGTGACTGGAAACGCAAAAAAGTCATGAACTAAAAAACCCGAATCTGAAATGGAGTTAAAACTCGAAATTAAATTTTTTTAAAATGGTGTCCTAACTGGAAACGAATTTAGATTTGGAACCAGAAATGAGTGAATTAGACACGAAATGAAACAAAATTAAACAGACTCAAAAGAAATGAGCAGTAGAATTTAAAGTTAGAAATAAGATCAAATTAAATGAGAATCTGAATAATAAAATCGACCGATAAGTCATAAGCACGCTAAACGCAAATCTCAATCAAGCCAGGATTAAATCTAATCTAATCTAATCTAATCTAATAGGTCATTTGAAAACGAGGTAGAACCTTTAGAACCTCTGAACCTTTCAGAATCAGGAGTGCAGTTTGGAAAAAGAACTAGAATCTGAATTAGGAAATAAATTAGTTTGTGAAACAGGATCTACATTCGAATTATTTATCAGAATCAAAACGAGTAATTCATTTGGATTCAGAAATGCAGTAAAAAAAAAAAAGAAAAAAAAAAGAGAGAAATAAATGTGACATTCGAAATGAATAAAAATACAATAAAAAAGTAGAATTAAAAAACTATTTAAAAAAATCTAAATAATTTTTTAAAATTATATATATATATATAAAAATAAGCAAAATACAAATGAACATTTTAAAACAAAAAAATTATATACATTTTTTTAAATATATATTTAGTTTTAGTTTTTTAATTTTTCTTTTATTTAATTTAACATGTATATTTTTTAGACGTATTTTTATATTATTTTACATTTTAATGTAATGCATCTTTTTTGGCACTTTTTGTAAAAATCAATTTCGAATTTGAATTAAAACGAGACAGATTTAGGGTCCAATTAGTAATTTCAGATTAAGAAAGAACATTTGGAAAATTAATTAAAATTAAAGATTTTAAAACAAACACAGAGGGAAGATCATCAGGATCACTGGAGGGGAGTCAAAATATAAAATACAAGACGAGCCCGGTAAATGGCATTAGCTGAACTAAAGCCCGTGTGTTTGGGCGTCCACATACTTTTGCACAGTGGTGTTTTTTCACATGCATCTTATTTTTAGAGTAAATTTAAAGCTCCGCTTGAGAGCAGAGGAAAATAAAACAAACGCATTCCATCGAAAACCACAACCAGCCAGCGTGAAGATGGATCAGACAACGCTCTGTAACGCCGAGGCCACGCCCACACAGGAACATGTCTGGGACTGGGATTAAATCAACAGAAAGGGAACAAACGTTCCGAAACCTCGACCCAAATCCATCTGTCGGAGTTTTAACTGAAACGACGAGAGCTCCTGCTTAAGGATCGTCTGATTCATCTAACGAGCAGCCGGTCCTCGTGCTTCGATATTTCATTTCATTTGCTTAAATTAGAGAAATACAGAGTAAGAGCGCAAAGATAACATCATGTCTTTTACTTTATGAAGTAATGAAACTGAATCAGAGCCAACAGATTCTGATTCCGAATAAAAAATAAGAGACGAATTAGAGATCAGAACTGAACCAATAGTGAGTCGAAGCAAAGTCTAATTCAGAAAGTGAATCAGAATCCAAACTGAAAAGGGAATCAGAAATGAGAAACCAGAAGAGAGACAGAATCAAAACTTTAAGACAGACTTAAAAGGGAAAAAAAAATCCAAAAACTAGAACTAGAAACTTAATTTATTTCATTAATGAATTGGATTCTGTGTCACAAATCCTAGAAGCAGAATCTAAAACTGAATCGAAATCCAGACTCCCAGGAATATACAGGAATGGGACTTCCAAAGTGGATCAGAAACTGGATTTGATTTGGAAACTGAACCAAAAAGAATGTAGAATCAGAAAGCGAATCGGAATCCAAACTGAAAAGGAAGTGAAAATGTAAATTTGAATCGAAAATTAGGGAAGCTAAAGAATCAGAAATTAAAGAAGAAACTTGATAACTGAATACCTTAGCCACAATAAATTAATTAAAAAAACAACAACCCCCCCCCCAAAAAAACAAACAAACAAACAAACAAACAAAAAAAAAAAACCCCCAGAAAACAAAAATAGAAGCGAAATCTAAAATGTAACCGAAAAGCAGAACAGGAAATCGAGTCAGAAATCAGAAATCAGAATCCGAAAGCCGTGGCTGGGCCGAAGACTGCTGCATGGTCTTATTCCCGTACCCATTCTCGTACCCCAGCCTCACCTTGCCAGAGGCGGGGTACGAACCGAAGAGGCTCATCGCCAAAGACCAAAGCTCGACCGACTGAGCCGGACAAAATGAGAACGTAAAAATCCAAAACTAAAATTAGAAGCTCATCGGTAGGTCCAGCAGGCACGACTGTGACCGTCTGCGTTTCGCCTCTCGACCGTTAGGAAGATTACCGTAATAAAAGAGACTTGGGTAAACAGAAACGTCACCGGCAAGGATCTGATCTGCTCGGCCGTCTGAATGGACGCCGGCGCTTAAAATAAATATTCGAGCAGTTTTTCTTGGCTGTGGCACGACCGCTTTCTGAAGGTCCTCCTGAGGTCGGCACGGGTCGGTTACTGTGAGGACCATGAGAGAAAGGGGCCGAGCTGGAACCAAACCCTGCGACTCAAAGGTGTGACCTTAATCCTGCTCCATTGGCGCTTCAGTTTAAGAGCTACAAGTTCAGTCTTCCTCGGCACCCCTACGAAAACAAAGAGAGCAGAGGAAAACGGGAAAAGAAACAAAGGGGGAATGAAAAGTGGGGCCTGGCCCGTGTGGGACGTCTGAACGTGTTAATGCAAACCATCGGGGTTTCATCAAACTTTCTGCTCACAATCCGGAGCTTTGTGCTCAGAGCGGGGCCCAGGAACAGCCGTCGCCCTCTGATGTCATGCGGCGCGGCTCGGATTTGCTTGTGCTGGAAGCGAGAAGTTCAAGCCCAGCTGGAAGCAATTAACCTCAATGATGTCATCATCCATTACAGTGGCATTCTTCGGGAGAAGCACAGGGTCCGGGAACGCTTCGGCGGGCCAAACTCGGAACGATAAGAGGTCCGGGCCTCATCTGGGGACGTACCGCCACTAATGAGGACGCGACGGTCCCGAAAAAAACTAAACTAAACTTAGTAAGCGCGTGACTGAATCGCTTAACCTTATGGATAGAGAAATGGATCAAAAACAGTCTAAAATATGGACGAAAACACTGATGATACAAGTCTGTGTCGTTTTAGAGCTATGGATTCCAAAAAAAACCCTAAACATCAATAATACCTAAACAAAATTAAAAAACAAAAGACTTTAATGTTAATCAGCACATAAACGTGAACCCAGCAACCAAAAACCTGTATTAAATATTAATATTTTAATATTAAACAGACCACAAATCAAATGCAATTCACACAAGAGCAGCAGCAGTTCAAAATATATATATATATTAAAAAAAATAATAATAAAAAAAAAAAATATATATATATATATATATATATGTATAAATCCAGCCTAAACTCTCATTTAAGTCCTAATAAGTAAATATAAAATTAAATGCGTCTGTTTAATTAATTATCAAACAACGATTAAACCGAACACAAAATAGATTTTAAAAATCGAAATAAATCATTATTAAACCTGAAAACTTATTTTTCATCAAACACTAAACAGGAAACCAGAAAACAATTACATTAAATTAAAAAAAAAAAAAACTTAAATTGAGAGTTATTACAATTAAATAATACATAAATAAATAAATAAAAACAATAATATTAAACCATCCCAAACTCATATTTTATTAAATATAAATCATATTTTATATTTAAGTTGAAATGCATCTTCGATCAAATTTAAAAGCATCGTTTGTTGGAATATTTGCGTTATATGTTAATCAGATTTATTTGATTAAAATGTCATAGTTAAACCACACAAAAACTGATTTTAAAATTAATAAATGTAACATTAAAACTGAAAACCTATTTTTAATAAGTCTATTAAGTAAATAAAAAAACTACTTAAATTGAGTTATTCCTTTTATTATTATTATATGACATTAATTGTATTACATTAATATTATATTAATATAAACAAATATTCAACCAGGCTAAAATGAACTATATTCCAATAATAAATAAAAAATAAATAAATAAATAATAATAATAATACACAAAGTAATAAATAATAATATTAAAACCATCCAAAACTCAGATATAATTCAATTTTAATCAGATTTTATATTTAAATTGAAATGCATCTTTAATCAAATTTAAAAACATCGTTTGTTGGTATATTTTTATTATATGTTAATTACATTTATTTGATTAAAACATGCCATAATTAAACCACACAAAAAACTGATTTTACATCAAAAATTAAACAATAAAACGACAGTTCGTTGGTATTTAATTCACGAAAAAATAAATAAATAAAATAAAATCGCATTCCAACCAATGTTATATTAATATTATTTATTCGATCAGATTATTTATCCGTGAATCAGACTGAATTCCTATCTGATAAATAAATCAGATTTATTCCTGGCGAAGAAAAAAAATAAATAGATTAATAGCAATAAATGAATTCCTGAATAAACAAAGAGGTTATAAATAAACTCGAAGGCATTCGGCTCTATTTTTAATATTTATTTATATAATATCTTGCACACGGTGTTTACAGAACACGAGTCATGAATCGCTTACTCAGAATCACGGAGGAAAATCCAGAGACCTGTGTCCATGGAGAGGAAAAACAAACACGAGCCAGCAGGGTCACATGACACACACACACACACACACACACACACACACACACACACACACACACACACACACACACACACACACACACACACATCCCGAATCCCAAAACATTCTGGACCCACCAAAGACTTTCGAAGCATTAAAAGATCAGGAGAGTAAGAGAGGGTCGTACGAAACTCAGATTTCCAAACTTCAATATCGACTCCGATTTTAAATCTTCGCCCGACGAAACGATTTAAGAATACTAATCGCCTTAGTCTGAGTTCATATGATTTCCACCAAAGGGGGCGCTAGTGAATATCAGAAGTATTTTCTGGGCACCTGTACCCATAATCTGTTATTCCTGTAACAGATACTTTTTTTTTCCGCTTCCTGCATGCGGATGGGAAATGAAAACGGGCAGGACATTATTTTCTGGACCCGGGACCCGGGGCTAAACCACTGCTGTGCTTTCTCGAAAAGAGACGAAGCGACGATCCTGCCGTTTCTCGTGACCTCGTTCATCCTCCTCACGCCGGCACGGTCACGTTTTCTGCTCGCTCCACATTTCGAGGAGGTGCAGCGTCAGCTTCACGGTTCGAAAGGAAATCCTGATTGTTTCCCGTTTCCTCAGAATCTGCCCCCCTTGTGACGCTCCGCATCGCACCTTTTTGACTGCTTGCCTACGTGTGCAGCGATCAAGGGCGTCCGCAGACTTTCGGCCACGGCGTGAAAGCGCCCGGGTCGGGGTCTGAGCCTCACCCAGTGCGGCTTTGATTGAATTCTTTGGTTTGAGTGAACGAGAGTTCATTGTTCCTGTGCACAGGACCGGCCGACCGATAAACAACAAGCACGAGAGGAAGCAAGGGCGACTTCTAAGCAACTAAAGTTCTGGGCAGCGAGGAATGCTGGGAAATGTAGTCGGGGGAGGGGAGAGGGGAGGGAAGGGGAGGCACGGTTGCGACAGTAAGCATGTTTGTTTTTCGGTTTCAAGACACGACTATTCGGCTATTCAACACTTTATTGTAAAACAAGCTTTGTGGGAATGACTGCAGTTTTAGGTAAGAGCGTTTCTGCGCTTTTATTCTAACCTTCGGGGGGCCGTTACGTCCCATCTGGGGCTCTAAGGGTTGAACTCAGTCCATGCCGAATTAAAGAATAAGAAATCGGATCAATTTCCGAAAGTTTAGGGCGTCTACGAACTGTTTGTGCCCAACGTCCGAACCCGGAGCACATGCAGACCCTGTGAGGTCCTTCAAAACAAATCTGAATCTCAAGAGGCCATGGTTCTAGCAGCTAGAGAACGACCCGAAATACACGAGACTCGTTCTCCGACCAAGTCAAGGTCCGGACCATGACCCAGTACAACGGCTGTGGGAGGCCGTTTGTCTCTGCACTGCCGAGGACTCAAATAGTCCCGGACCCATTATCACCATTCTCAGGTCAGGACATTAAAGGAGGCCCGGAGCCAGCAGGAGGACGGAGGTCATGGGGCGAACGACCCAAAGTCTGCAAAGTCTCGTACGTAACGAGATGCCGCACTGCGATTAGGAGCGGGGTAAAGGACAGTCTGACGAGCTCTATCCATCACAGGGTGGACAGAATTTACCGGGTCGAACCACTGGAATGAAGGTAAGGTCCAATTGTGTAAATGAGGCGGAGCCTATGGAATTTCCTCAATGATTCAAGCATGCATTTATGTACGTCCTGCACTTCAGTTCAAACGTTTATATTGCAAAAACAAACACGTTTTTTACACCCTATTACTTCCTACATCCACAAGAGGGCGCTTCAGAGTGCATCAGACCAACGAGGTTTCATAACATGAAAAATAGAAATGTCTTCTATACGTTAACGACGGAAAAGTAGCACGAGTGAACCCTAGCGACTCCTGCTGATGGAAAAGGGCATGGCGGTCCTGAAAGGCAGGTAGAAACAGAAGTGCTGCTTTAATTCCTGCTTGTTTCCCTCATTGATGAAGTGTGTCAAGTTCTGTCGAAGGCCCAAAGACGACCTGCAAAGTATCTAAACCAACAGGTCATGTTCGGTCGACGTCCGGCTTCAGGACCCCTGCAGGCCCTGCGACGGACCGCCTGTCCTGTCGAGGGAAGCGCGCACTTTCTACATGTCGTCCTACGAAGATAAATATTTATAAAACAGACGATTGTTGCTACAAGTCACTGAATCCGGGTCAAAGGGTTTTTTTTGGGGTACGAGGGGTACGAGGGGTACGAGGGGTAAATCCCCCCCCCACCCCCATGCCACCACTCATCAGCACATGCCCACACACCATGGCGTCAGCTCTGCCCCCTCATCCCTGACCTGCTCGAGGGTGAAGTCTCCCACCCAGAGCTGGCGCCCGGCTGTTCCTGCCCAGCTGGAGACTCGCTACGCTAACCTCCACACGGAATCGGGTGCCCCTAACAACCAGGAACAAATTATTGATCCGCCTTCATGTGATGCGCCTCAATTTCTCTCTGCTACAGGACTAAGAGAGGCTGTCAGAGCAGCGTGGGACGCCAGATATGTGATATAAAAGGGCTAATGTGGAGGTGTCCCAATACTTTTGTACATATATATATATATATATATATATATATATATATATATATATATAAAAACTCCCACGAGACCTTCCAGAAATGGAATCAGGTCGTTTACGAGATGCCGCTGCACAGATTTCGACACCGTGTGACGCCACGTAAGCCACACTGCCCATGTCGTTTGAAAGGGCTGCACATGGCAACCTTGAAAAGAAAGACAGAAAGAAAAAAAAAAAAAAGGAATGGAAAAGGGTTCATTTTATGCCGTGAAAATATTTTTTTTGTCAAGGAATTTGGACAGAATGTTTCAATCTAAATTTCTCTCTGCTAGTACAAGGGTAGAGTAGAAGGACCGTGCGTAAACTAAACCCAGCGCGCACGCACGCACGCACGCACGCACACGCTGCACTGCAGCACCATGAGCTCATCCATCATGCTCCGCCCCCTCCACTCACGTGCCTTTCCATAACGTAACGCAGTCTGCGCTCACAGAGCAAAGCAAGGTGGAGAACCGGACGGGGCGAGAGAACGAGAGCCACGCAGACTCTATCTTCTCGTATGTATACATCGGACTTGTCAGCTGCACATTCACTAGGGCGATGGCTCCCTTTCAGATCTGCATAAAGGCGCCCCTTTAACTAAACCACTTTAAGACAGGATACATGCACTTGATTATGTTAGGGATATTGTGGCACATCTCACAGGGCACAAGGCGGGAAACAAGCCTGGAAAGGATGCCCGTCCATCGCAGGGCACACACACGCACGCACACACACACACACCTGCTCAGACTGGGACACTTTAGAGACATCAGCTGACCAGGAGAACGAATTAAGAAACAAAAACAGACATGTGGAGAACATGCAAACTCCTAACTGGTGGACCTCACTGGTTCCCACTCGAAACTCGAACCCGGAACCGACACCTCAGTGATGTAAGGCACGGTGACAGGATGCCAACGGGAAAGTTTGGTGGAGGAAGCTGTTTTTGTCAAGTGGACATGACTTTATATATTAAAAAAAAAAAACTTAAAAATGTTATTATAAAAAGTTATTATATTATATATTATAATAAATTATTAGTTATTGTTTACTTTTATTATTTAATATTTGTATATACCTTTGTTTAATTAATATCGTTTGTTGTTTATTGGCGGCTTTCTGCGTTTTTTTTTTATTTATTTATTTTTTTTAATACTCAGGAATTCGAAGAAAAAAAATATTTAAAATGGACACGAGTCAAATAACCAACATAAACAAACAAACAAGAGAAAAAAAAATTATATTCCTAAAGATTTTCAATTTGATCCACAATAACAGTTAAAAAAAAAAAACAAAAAAAAACAAAAAACTTAAAAATAAATTCAAGAATGTAAAAATATTTTTTGAAAAAAAGCAAAAAAAAAAAAAAAAAAAAAACCCTTCTGAAATTAAAACAGCGAAAACAAATAAATGAACAAAAGAGGAAAACGAAAATGTAAAATGCCACATTCATCAAGTGAGCCGTGTTTTGATTTTAATAGTTAATAAAAGTATAAAAAAAAAATATATTTTTTTTTATCAGCCTGCTTCCTCCTCCTGTCATTTTAAAACTTATTTACAGTACAAACATCGTCAATAAAACGATGACGGTAAATATAAATAAAAAAGAATCAATAAATAAACTACAAAATAACTAATTTTTGATTTGAGGTCAAACTGCCAAAAGTTTGTGGACGCCCCTTATGTATATAAAGGCTTGTTACCGTGTATAGTACACACACACACTTTATTTTTTTTCCCTTTTACCTTTCAGATGCCCCTCAGTGCCGCTTCTGCCAAATTTAAAGCTTCCGTGTGGCACTTGTTTACAAAATCGCACCACTTCCTGTTCTCTAATAATCCCCCATACATGTTTTCAGCACGAAGCGTCCAAACCCTAAGAGAATTTCAGCACAAAACGACAAAGGCGACACCAGAACTCACCGAATCCCTCCTGCTCTTGAGTCAGGGTTGCCAGATCATCGCAGAGTCCCCACTGGCCAATGACAAACCAAACCCCGAGGATCCCGTCGCCCTTTAAAAGCACCGCTCGTTTCCCAGGGCAAAGGAAAGCCAGAGGTTCCAGATGTGACCCCGTTAAAGTTTTCGAGCGGACTCGGAGCGAACACCCGACACCGAGAAGCCGGGGCGTGCTAAATAAATCATTGGGATCGGATCAGGTTGCCGGAGTTCTACGGTGTCACCGCCAATCCTCCACCCAAATTCCCCCCACCAATCTCCCACCTCAGACCTCGTCGGGATTAGGGAACGCCCGGGGCAGATCGAGAACCGTGCCCGGATCAATTAGGGAGATCGGCGTCAGCTCGGGTCGCAGCCGTCTTAACTTGTCCGCCTGTGGATCTGTGGAGTCGGAACTCTTAAGAGATGGCTTTGTTACCTCTCTCGTTTCCCGAAACTCCCCAATAACGTCCGTCCCGTGGATGAAGACGATCAGGTTTGACATTTTGCGGCTTTATGATCTGAACATGCAGCGTGAGCCTAAAGGCTTTTAATTTTTAACGCGCTGCAGCAACGCAGGAATCCGATCCGTCCCGGTCCGATCCGGTCCGGCCACTGTTATGATCTTCTATCTATCAGACAATCCTAGAACCGATTACCCACGATGATGTAACAGTATAGAAAGCAGGCAGAGGAACGCTCCTGAGAGGAGTAACGGCGTGGAATGTCACAGAATTACATCATTGCCAAAAGTATTTAGCCACCCTTATGTATATACACACACACACACACACACATATATATATAAAACAAATACAGAAGCTCTGTGATTATTGATAAAGCTCTTATAATTAAGAGCCGATTATTTACAAAACACACCCCCTGATCCATCGGTCGGGCGTTCAGCGCTCTCGCCACTCTCGCCGCGGCCACAGATCGGACACGGCCGAGCTCCGGATTAGAACAGGTCACAAAGGGACGGCACAGAAGCACAGCAGGACGAGCAGGGGCATTCGGAGGTGGTTAGGGGATCGTGTCTCTGTGTGGCGTCCCGACCAAGCCAGGAGGCACCGCCAGGACTTAAGAGGGTTCTCGCTTTTTACGGGAAAAAGAAATTTGTTAAAGGGAAAGTCCGTTTCCGTTCGGGCCAGTTAAAAACGGGTCGGATTTATCATTCAGGCTGTTACTCGAGATCCACTGTTCCACCCAGAGAACAAAACCAGAGCGTGCCGATGCTGTATAACTGTCCCGTAACGTAACCGCATCGGATGACGTGATAACTCGGTAAACGACACGCAGGCGGCTTAATCGCACTGACAGACATATAAATTGCAAACCATGAGCTCACACAGGGTGCACAAACTGGATTTGGGTCCAAATCAACACACATGATCAGGCTCCAGAGCGCTCGGGTCTGTTTTTCCCCACCTTAAACCAAAAAAATCAGGATGAAGCTCGAGCTCGGGCGAATCGGTAAGTTTCTTACCTTCTAAAGAAGCCATTGGGAGGCTGAAGGCACAGGAACTGCCAATAATCTAAACACAGAGCCTTAAAGCGTGACATGCTGGACGCTCAAAAGACTCCTCGTCCGTCCCCCACCCGCCCCGAAAGCATTCGCACGCCCTCCCCGGCGTACGGCTGGGGCGAGGGAACGTCCCTCTGAGCACCGGTGCAGGAACTGAACACAAATCCAGGTCAGGTCGTTCCCAGCACGAGCTTCACGCCCACTCCCCGGCTCCCGACCCCGAATCCCAGATGTTCAGGCGTTCCGAAGCCGCGCAGGAGAAAAGCCCCGCTCCGTCTCCGGCTGCAGCGGCGTCTGCGCCGGTCCCTCAGAGGCGGCCATCCGTCTTCTACACGGACCGAGCGCACGTTGCTAGGCAACACCATCACTACTAGACCTGCGGACGAAGAGGCAGGCGCCGGATTGGCTGAGCCGTCCGAGGTGGGAACCCCTGCATGGGCTGCACCATGATGTCATGGTAAACGAGGAGAGGTTGTAGCAGGAGGCTTGGCAGGAGCAGTGCCGCGGTGACGCAGGCGTTCCGCGCAGACGCACGCAGCCGAATCGTTTGGCAAATCGTGGGAACAAGTCGGGAAACGCAAACGGCCTTCGTGTATCCGTGCTTCAGTCCAGCACTGAGGGATTAAACCAAACGACTCACTGATTCACCGATTCAAACGCCGACCTGCTTGGAAGTGACTCCCCGCCTATATCAAATGATTCACCGATTCAATCGGAACGGATGACACAGGAGGCAATCTCTAGAACGGCCAAAATGACCGGCAGCCCGGTTCGGTCACAAAGAATCCAATCAACATCAAAGGAGTCAGAAACGCAGAACGATTCTCAGTCGTGACCAAATGATTCACTGATTCACACACCGGCCTGCTCTGTGAGGACGATTCCCAGTCCGTTTCGAATGATTCAGAGACTCAAATAACGACTCGGGGACCAAGAGAGGAACTAATCTCAGTCCCGAACCAAAGGATTCACTGATTCAAACACCGACTCACCAAATAAGAGAAGAGTAAATGGGTTGATTCATAAAACGATTCGCAGATTGACACACTGAATCTGCTCAGTACAAGACCGAACGATTCCCAGTTTTGACCCAATGATTCCCTGATTCACACACCGACTCGCCCAATAAAAGACAGGAACAAATCCCACTCGAGACCAAACCATAAACTGATTCGATTGACGACGTTCTCTTGCCATCGATTCATTTTTTGATTCAGTGGGAATCGATTCTCAGGCGACATCGAATGATTCAGTGATTCAGTTCGATCGGATTAGGCGCCTATAAAGTAGGGATAACGTTTTCTACCATTAGCATTTTATACATTTCATTTCCCCGAGACGTTACAAAAGCCATTTTAGCTTTCAGAGAAAATATAAAGAAAAAGTGTAGATTAAAATGTACTTAGAGAAATCAGGAACGGATCCAGAGCCCAAAAAACCTGAAGGTAAAGTTACTGCTAACTGCTAAAACCATGGGTGTGTGTGTGTGTGTGTGTGTGTGTGTGTGTGCCTCTCTCCATGATATGTTAACGTTCAATACCATATGAATTCTTTATACTTTATTATGCTTCCGGAGACAAACAGACAGATCATGACACAGCGCCCTCTGCTGCATAACTGCAGTCAGGACACACCCTAAACAAGGGTGGGGGTGGGGGGGGGAATGGCAGGGGTGACTGTGAGGCGTCACAGAGCCGAATTCCTCTAATCAATATTCAATTAATCAATATGTTTGGATGAGAGATCAAAACAACAGCGAGTGTAAACACCTTACAGGCTTTCTTTCCTTTTTAGCTTTCATTACCTGGTTTTTTCTTTCTTTCTTTCTTGATTTATGTTTCTCCTTTTTTCTATTTTTCTTTAGCATTCATAAAATTTTTTCTTTTTTTCCTTTTTTCTATTTTTTTCTTTCTTTCTTTGGCATTCCTTACCTGTTTTTTTCTTTTTCTTTCTTTCTTGATTTATTTTTCTCCTTTTTTCTATTTTTCTTTCTTTAGCATTCATTATTTGTTTTTTTTTTCTTTCTTCCTTTTTCTTGATTTATGTTTCTCCTTTTTTCTATTTTTCTTTCTTTCTTTCTTTAGCATTCATTACCTTTTTTTTCTTTCTTTCTTGATTTATATTTCTCCTTTTTCTATTTTTCTTTTTTTCTTTCTTTCTTGATTTATTTTTCTCCTTTTTCTATTTTTCTTTCTTTCTTTAGCATTCATTACCTGTTTTTTTTTTCTTTCTTTCTTGATTTATTTTTCTCCTTTTTTCTATTTTTCTTTCTTTCTTTCTTTAGCATTCATTACCTGTTTTTTCTTTCTTTCTTTCTTGATTTATTTTTTTGCTTTTTTTCTATTTTTCTTTAGCATTCATAAAAAAAATTTTTCTTTTTCTTTTTCTCCTTTTTTCTATTTTTCTTTATTTATTTAACATTCATTACTTGTTTTTTTTCTTTCTTTCTTTTTCTTTTTTCTCGATTGTTGTAATGAAAATGAATCAATTCTCAAATTCTCAATTCTATTT
This sequence comes from Parotocinclus haroldoi, assembly GCA_034779995.1. Taxonomy (NCBI): domain Eukaryota; kingdom Metazoa; phylum Chordata; class Actinopteri; order Siluriformes; family Loricariidae; genus Parotocinclus; species Parotocinclus haroldoi. Next base: position 1,154 of record JAUZST010004576.1, on the reverse strand, counting down.
TTTTTTCTTTCTTTAGCATTCATTACCTGTTTTTTCTTTCTTTTTCTTTCTTTCTTTCTTTCTTTCTTTAGCATTTATTACTTGTTTTTTTTCTTTATCTGTTTTTCTATTTTTTCTTTTTCTTTAGCATTCATTACTTGTTTTTTCTTTCTTTCTTTCTTGAATCATGTTTCTCCTTTTTTCTATTTTTCTTTCTTTCTTTAACATTAATTACTTGTTTTTTTTTCTTTCTTTTTTCTCGATTGTTGTAATGAAGATGAATCAATAAACGTTAATATTATTAGAAGTAGAAACTTTCTCTAATCGGAGAAGGATTAGGATGTCAGGATAAGGCAGCAGCTAAAGCGGTGTGAGGGAGACGCCGTTGCCAGGGTAACGGTGAGGTTGTGATTAACAGCGTGATTAACAAACGAGGAAGGGAAATGTCTTCAGACATACGTAACTCCCCATATGGACGATACTTAAGGGGGCACCCGGACGTAACAGCAGCAGGTTCGACCCAGATCTGTGTCTCAATATTTAAGTGTCTCAATATTTATGCTCCTATATTCTACGGTTTATACCATTCCTCCCAAACCTCACTCCCAGTTCCCAGCTTTCAGGTTCTGCTTCTTTCTTTCTTTCTTTTTGTATTTTCTCTTCATTTCTCTCTTTCCTAACTTTTTTACACTTTGTCCTATCGCGTGGTTCATGCTTTCATTTATTTATTTATTTATTTATTTTTTAGCAGCAATCCACAAAAGGTCAGACTTGCTTTTTTTGGGTTGTGTTTATTCGGATCGTTCCTCCTCTCCCTTTTCCCCCTCGCCTGGCATAATGAGGAGGAATGTACCATCTGTCTTTAGTTTCTAAAAACAGCAGCGTTAAGCAGAGAAGCTCAGAGCTGAGATCGGATGGGATGGGATGGGATGGGATCGGATTTCCCTCTGAAGAGTCTGATTAGAATAAAGCTGCACCTTTCCAAATAACGCGACTGCAATCAATAATCACCTCCCCATTCCATTCCCAATCAGAGATCAATAATCAATTATCAATAGATGATTTATTATTCTCGTTTTCCCACCAAAGCCTTCACAGAGCTTTCTCTCTCTCTCTCTCTCTCTCTCTCTCTCTCTCTCTCTCTCTCTCTCTCTCTCTCTCTCTCTCTCTCTCTC